>JAIPRL010001399.1:0-84481 GCA_025469235.1 Pemphigus obesinymphae | reverse complement strand
CTAGAGAGGATAAAATAAGGAATGAGTATATCAGAGGTAGTATAGGGGTAGCTTCGATAGTAGACAAAATGAGAGAGAATATATTAAGATGGCTCGGGCATGTATTAAGGAGGGAAGAGACTGAGGCGGTAAGATTAGTAAGGGAAATGCATGTTGTTGGTAAGAGGGGGAGAGGAAGACCGAAAAAGAGATGGAGGGATGTGATGGAGAATGATATGAAGAAGGTGGGAGTAAGTGAAAAAGATGCGGGAGATAGAGTTAAGTGGAAGTGTAGGACCAGGGTGGCCGACCACAAATAGTTGGGAGAGAAGGCGAATTAGAAGAAGAAGAAGAAGAAGAAGAGACTTGTTGAACTGTATACAGTCAGTTAAAATATGTCATAACTTGAAAATCGGCACTCCATTCATAATATATTTTAAATAATCTATATTATATAACATAATATTTTAAAATTTTTGAAATCTTTAAATTCTATAAAAACATCAATTGTGTATATACTGTATAGCAAATATACAAATAAATAACTTTTAAATTAGAAGGTAGGAATACAAAACTTGCAATTTAAGAGACTAGAAATATTTTATAAAAATAACTCAATAAAAATCAACGAAATTGTTAAGTTATTAGAATTGTAAAAGATAATATTAGTCAATTATAGATTCTAAGCGGAGACACAAATCTATTAGTTTTATAATATTGTATTGAAAGTATATGTATCTAAGCGTAAATGAAAACTATAGCTAACCAAAATTATTATTATAAATAGTAAAAATTGAATGAAGTAAGGTTAGTAAGGGAAATTCATGTTGTTGGTAAGAGAGTGAGAGGAAGACCGAAAATGAGATGGGGGGATGTGATGGAGAGTGATATGGAGAAGGTGGGAGTAAGTGAAAAAGCTGCGGGAGATAGAGTTAAGTGGAAGTGTAGGACTAGGGTGGCCGACCCCCCAAATATTTGTGAGAGAAGGCGAAGGAGAAGAAAAAGACTTGAAGAGTATACATTATTTACAGTAGCACTGATAAATTGATGTGTAATTAACAATAAGATACAATTTTCAACACTTTTTGACCACGTAACAGTAATTTATAAAACATTTGTTGAAAAATGATATAAAAACTAAATTTCGGTCTACATCTACAACTTCCTCGACTATTCATTTAAATGAAATAAATGTTCAATTCTTTTGGAAGAAGAATGCCTAAACTATGTTTTCTCGAAAATATATAATGAAATGTAAAAAAATGTAAAAAAATGTTGTATTTTTATCGCATTATGGCCTGGAAACAGTAACGATTTTAAAAACGCTATAGGGGTAACGGTTATAACGTGCATATATACCTGCATCGAAAGGTGAAAATAGAAATAATATAATAAAAAAATATTTATATTTCTCGGGTTTTGTGGGTAATTTTGAAGTAATTACTTCTTAATATTATGGTCTTATTTTTAATAATACTGTTTGTCATAACTCATAACACTAATCCTATAGTGGTAAACGACTATTTTGATGGAATTTCCGTC
The DNA here is from genome assembly GCA_025469235.1 of Pemphigus obesinymphae. NCBI lineage: Eukaryota > Metazoa > Arthropoda > Insecta > Hemiptera > Aphididae > Pemphigus > Pemphigus obesinymphae. The sequence continues at coordinate 82,960 of JAIPRL010001399.1, read as the reverse complement.
TTTTTGAGTAAAAGTCTTAAACATAGCGATTGAAAACAAGAAGAAAAGAAGACAAAAACAGAAAATAAGTGATCGCTACAAACGTGTTTCATTAAACGATAAAAATAAAATTTTATTTTGCATATTTTTCACGTTTAAATGCATATTTTCTAAATATTTTTCGAACAACAGTTATTTGTCTATAAAATTGTTTGATGAATATTAATTATGTGTAGCTGAAGAAGGAACCAGTATAAAAAATGTAGATAAACTGATATCAAATGCAAAAAAAAAAAATAAAAATATCCTTAAGGCACCATTGCGTTATTCAATTATTATTAAAGACTAAAGCTTTAGATATACTAGTATATAGTACTACCCCATCAGCCAATTTTAACTAGGTGAGGTACGTGGATATATGTATACTGTTATATACTATTGCGATATTTTGACGCCATTGAAAAATTAATTGAAAAACTTGATGAAAACGATACAAAATTTATTAAAAAATGTAAAGGCAAAATATAATTTGAAATCCAATTTAGTATTTATAATGTTAAATTATGGATTCTTGTCTACTATACTTTATCACCCGCTCGAGGCGTGTCCATTGTCTGAGTCCATTATATAATTACTGCACCAACAAAATAATTGATATTTTTGGCAAAAATAGAAGGATATATTCAAGTTAAGGCTATTGATGAAAAATTTAATAAAGTTATAGATAAAAAAGTTAGATTTGATTAATTGAAAAAAATTTGAAAATTTTCTAAAAATTGCCTATACCAAACCCCTTAAAAACTAGTGTGTAACATCCTTTTAAATACTCAATTTAAATGTTTTCATTTAAAATTGTTCGAATGGGCAAAAAAAAAAAAAAAATATATTTTGTAATTATAAATTTATATAATTAATAATGGAAAAAAAACCCGGAAGAATATAAAATTTATATTAAAATATTTAATATTCGTAAAAATAACTATTGTTAAATATTTTATTTTATGTTTTTTAAATTAGAGATCTAGGATTTTTTTTTGTTTGTACTGATTTCACTTTCAATTTTAATTTCAAATTAATTATTAACAAAGATTTCACAATACTAGGCTTTTTGAAATGAAATTTTGTTTGAAACCATTGTATTGTGCATTGATTAGATCGCAGTTAGAATTTGGATCTCCAATATAGTTTCCAATCTATGAAGTCCATATTTCAAAATTTTAAAATGTTCAGTATACATTTCGAATGTGGTTAGCTCTTAAGGTGAAACTCCAAATGTCTAGGGATTCATATAATTTAATTTCGGATTTAATAGGTCTTGATTCATGCGCTGTTAGACGTTAGCTGGCTGACGTTTTGTTTATTTATGATTTTATTAACTATAAATATAAATATTGACAATACTGAATTTTTATTCCGAGTTGCGTTTCGTATCTCTGTTCGTTCTAGTTGATTTTCCTCGCCGTTTTTTCAACCTAATTAAAAAACTAACTTAGCAGCTGGAATACATTCCCCCAGAGCCTCATCTTTAGCTAACTTGTATGTATGTATGTATGCATGTATGCATGTTGAGTTTTTTTATTATATTTCTCGCGAAGTAAATTGATGTTTATCTTCCGTTCTAACATTTAATATAATAATTATTCGTGTTGTAGGTACTATCATGACAAAATAAACAGGTACGCTGGCAACTTTGTGATACGTAAGTACCGCCATATTGCTTTTCTCCAAATATTATCAATAATGTTCTTTTCTCGGTAGACCGGTGCATGATTTAAGATAGTATGTGTGATAATTATATTGTTTTCGTTATTTGTTGAGTACTTATCATTATGTCAATTTTCTTCAATAATATGTTATTTATGTAATTAAGGGTAAGTATAAAGTTTAATTCTTAAATCTATATTTTTACAGTAGGTACATTAATTATTATTTTTAATTACCTAACTATAACATAATTATATAGTGAAAATAATATCATAATTCTTATTATAACGTACCGGATTCAAAATTCACGGTTTGTATGTTCGCACCTTTTTTAATTTGTTCCAGCCATTTCTCACGCAACTTTACATCTTTAAGAAATTTATGTAAATGTATTTTGAAATTATTTACAATACCTTTACGTCTATTTCCACTTAAACAACCACTAAATACACAGAGTGGCATATTTATTCGAATTAAAGATTAATTAACAAATTATAAAATATGCTTAAAAGTAAATTTGTTTTCAAAAAAACAAAAAAGGCGGCAATAAAATAAGATAACGAAAATCATGATAATCGTATAGATACTGAGATGACGATAAGCGGAGAAAAGCGTCCACCATGATTGGGCGATTTGAACCAAAACATGTAAGTTGCTGTCATACCTGTTTATTTTGTCATACATACGACGACTAAATAATGATAATTATTATGAAAATGCCATTTCCGTGTACCTATTCCGATGGAAACGATAGTACTCATCACAAACGCAATAACACCCGAAAAAAAACCCGAAATCCGAAAACGTCCGGTAAACTGCCACTTTTGTTCACCGACAAAACGTACGGAAATTAATATTACAATAATGGCCTACGGAAGAGCTGTGTATACACATTACGTATATTGTGTTTGTATTGAAATGTTTTCTAAGGACAAAAAAGATATTATTATACTACTCCGTGTAATATTATAATCTATAAAATGGACGCGCCTTTCCGTATACTGTGCACTACTGTACCGTTACAGAGCCGCGCGCACACTCGAGTATAAAATACGTATTTTTAAAAATGTATCGAGAAATGTAAAACGTATGCGTCTCGAGAATCATTTTTTATTATTATTATTATTTTTTTTTTTTTCTATTACACATATACCTACTTATACACGTATAAGACTAACCTCATCCATCCACTGTCCGACATTAAGTTCTTCCAGACAGAAGTAATCTACAAACGTTTAATATAGATAATATCTATAAAGTACAAACACTGGCTATACTGAAGTCTTTAAAAATACGTATTCGAATTACAATAATAATTCAATATTGCTTTTCACCGAACGTAAGGATGGAAGGACGTAAATACCAAATAGCCCAAAAACGTGTCGACGACTGCGATATTATTGTACAATGTTTATACAATGATTTCGTTACCATAACTCTGACGCAGGATTTGAAATTTAAAACGTTTTCTTAAAACCATTTTACTGTCTTGGACGTGTTATGACGTCACAAGTAATAACCTAGAAAACCGTTATAATAGGTACATGCGGTATAAACTCAGCCATGTTTTCATTGTAATAAAAAAATAAAAAACTTCGATATATTAATGTGTTTTTACACATTAATATACATTTATAGAATGTATTCCATCCCAAAACGTGGAACTGATATTGATAGAGTGTTATCAATTACGAAATATTATTGTTTTCGTTTTCCATACTATTATTTAGTTTTTACACTTATATTTTTTTTATGTAATTCTGAATTCATAATAATGAGTGAGTTTAATAAAAATATTTTTTCGTCAAAAATGTTCATTACCCTGCACTAAGTATAATATTTTGCGAAACCCCTTACCTACGTACGACATTTGAAACTAAATGAATAAATAAAAAATAAATAAATAAATGTTAATCTTTGTAGTTCAGTTTTATATATTTTTATAGAAAAATTAATTAAAGTTTATACCATTAATTCATGAATGTGTAAAAAGTGTAAGATAGCGAAATTTAATATTATATAATACTTTGTTTTACTTGCTATTGTTTCCATAGAAGTTATTAGATTAATGCACCCAATTGGAAAATTTAGCTACTGAGAAAAATATTTTCTAAGGACACAAAGGATATACTCTATATAATATTATAATCTATAATATGGATACACTTTTTCAAAATACATACCTATACAAAGCCATGGTTATCCTCGAGTGAACTCGATTGAGAATGTGTAATCGTTTAATACTACTCGTATCACAGGCAAAGCATGTATAGCCTTTGTATATAATATTATGTAGAATTATAAAAATGTTTCATCTATTGTTTTGTGTTACCAAAATAAGGGTTTATCTATAGATTTTTAAAATTTTGTTTTCAATATAGTAAAAATATAGAAATAAATATGTAATATATTTCAAAATATAAATTACAACTTTAATATTCGATATTTTGTACGTGAATTTTTTTTTATATAAAAACTGATAAGTGAAAAACGTTACATGATCGATAAAACCTTAAACATGTTCCTCTGACCAATTAAAAAAAAAACGAGATGAGAACTTTTAATACACTTACTAATCCCGTGACATGAATGTTCATGAACTTTGCTGCGTATATATACTTATATAGGTAACAAAATGTGTAGAAAGTTCAAGTCCATCCAACACACATGTTGGATATTCGTAAAAGAGTTATAAGCATTTTTATAAAAGTGTCGCTGACTTCTAGCCGGTATTAAAAAGCCAACTATAAAAAATAATCCAAAAATATGTATTTAAGTATGTCGCGCATTTATGAAATGGTCTCATAAATTATCAGAAATTACTCTTTAAGTATTTTTTAATCTACACACGCTGTATGCATCACTCTAAACATACGTCCAAAAAAGTATACAAATAAGGTAAGTTGGACATTCTTACGCTCAACGTAACATTTTAATTAAAATAAAATTGATTTAAACATAATGTGAAACTTTTCCAAGAATGTCCAAAAAACTTTTTATATGTTTCCACAATGTCCAACAAAATACCAGTGCCCAATGTCGTATAAGTTTGGACGAAGTCAAATAGATGAACTTCACAGTGTTCACAAACTTAAACACATTTACATACGTACATTTTCTGGAGGAGCATTTTTCAAAGTAAAAATACTTTATAAAAAAAAAAAATCAATCTTTGAAACTCTATACAAAAATTTCTCCAACAACGGTAAAATCATTTTAAAATTATTCTTAAACACTATGTATTCATGCCCTGTATAATACTACAATTTATGAAAAAAAAAAAATCGAGAAGGAATCTAAGATTATATTATGGCACTTTTGGAGCAGTGTTCATTTTATTTAAAAATGTCATCTTATGCATACCTATATATAAAAAAATCATTGTGCAATTTTATACCAAAACATAATAGTTAGAAGAGAAATAAAAAAAAATCTTAACAATTACTATTCATCAATAAATATTAATTATAAAATTATAATACACTGATTATTTTATACTCAAGTGAATATTATAATAATTATATATCACTCAGATAAAAATGAAGAATATAATCCAAAATGATTGTAAAAACTATATTTGGGAGAAAGGTGAAAACCATTTCATATTCTGTATATTGAAATAAAAACTGTAGAAATCATAAATTCATACAGGATATACATATTTAGGTAAATATTTGTATTTTTACTAATACCAATGATCCCTGTATAAAGAAATCATATATTTGTTTCAAAAATTCTATACCTACTATAAGCTGCAATTTGATTGCGATTTAAAGTATAAACCCTGTTCAATGCTAAAGGTTATTAAAGTTCGATGTAGGTATATTACATGTTTCAAATATGTCAATATTCTTCCTCATAACCGTTATCCACACTTCAAAATAAAATGAAAAAACTTGTCTTCTTATTTTTCATCATTGATTTATTAAATTAATAATAAAACCTAATGTAATATAATATCGTACCTCATTCTAAACTAAAATTTATTATTTGTTATTGTTAGGTATAATTTAGTGTAAATAATGATTTTATAAATTGGTTATTTTTCCATTATTATTTATAATAGGTAATTATTATTATTAGTTATTAATAGTTATTATAATATAAAAAAAAACACCTATTGTTTTGAAAAATATAAATTTAAAAAAAAATACATATATTTATCTATTACGATATAGGTACATTTAATAATACTTTAATAATTTAATGTTTATACTATTGAATATATTTCCTATAGGTACGTCTAACAATCTATATTATGCACAAAAATAAAATACAAAAAAATGTGCTAATAAAATACATATTTCAAAATGTGTTTTTTTTACTTTTGACACACCTAAAGATAAAAAAAACTTGTATCTATCGTTTATTTTATATTCTACTATACGTTGAAATAAATTTATAAAATATGAAAAAATAAGTTAGCCTAGTAACATTTTGGGGAACTGTAAAAACTTTACGAAAATAAAATGTGAATATGTTCTAAGTGCTTTGACTAAAAAAAAACTAAAAAGAATAAATTAAACCAAAACCAAAAAAAATTTATATCTAATAAATCTATCTATTTGTATAGGTGCATAATAAAATATGCTATGCTGCGATATAAAAATGGATGTTGAAAATATAACAATGATAATATTTTAATGTGGGTAAGACTCAAAAGGTTCTAACTTGCCAATTATTGAAAAAGTATTTTTTATATATCAAATTCTTTTTTTCTTCTCCTTTACCTTCTCTCCCCACTATTTAGAGCTGGCCAAAAAACTAGTTGAAAAAATGCATATTCCATGTTCTGAGTTAAGATTAAAAATAGGAATTAAATAACAAAGATTAACAAATCAAAAAGTTGTCATTTTGTTACTCTTCATTATAAAATATATTTGTTACGAAAATGTATTTAAAAAAGGTGTACTTCGCTCGTTGGGTGTCAGTAGGGGTGGATGCACTTCGTTACTGCAGGACAGTATATTTTTGGTGGACGTATTACATTTGAAAGCAATGATAAATCATTGCATTCAATAAAACGATTCTAAGCGTAGCTTCGGTGTAGTATTCATAACTCTTAATATTAATTTTATACTCAGTACCTATCTATATTCAACATTATATCAAATATCAAATGTAGAAATAAATATGATCTTACGAAATTACGAAGAAATAAAATGACCTGTTTAATATACCAACTAGATGAAATTTGCTACAGGAAACCATGGAAGATTGTAAAGATCGGAGTACTCCTTCTGGTAGTAAATTTGTTAACAGAGAGAAAAAATAAACATCATTATTGAACCACTAACTCCCTCGCTATACGCTCACTGCAGAATCTAAAATACTTTTTTCCGTCGGGTTTTTTTTATTTAGTTAAATTTATGAATGACTAACGTTATACTAAATTTTTTCAGGTCTTAAAATCTCATTTTACCATTTATTTGGACTTGAATTAATTAAAATATTGGCCATTTTTTCGAAATAATTAGAATGACTATAAAAAAAAAATTGTGACTACGAATTTTCGAGATTTTTTGAATTTAGTTAGAGTAACATATATTTAACGCTGTATAAAATTTTCAGGCCTTAAAACTCAAAATTACCCTTTTTAGAACTTAGAAATCTCGAAATCTAAAATGTCTATAAATAGCCCAAAATTGCAAAAAAAATTTTAAAAAACTTAATCAACGTAAATATATTATTAAATTAAATATTCGATGTCAATTTCAAGATTTTCAAGTAATTATTTTTGAAATTACGAAGAAATATTTACGAAAATTACGAAAAAATCTCGATTTGACGAAATCGTATATTTGTCGTTTTTTCATCAATTCTTGGTAGTTTTTCCTTACGCATTAAAATACTATTGAGAAAATCGAAAAATGACCTCCTTAAAGTACCATCTAGATGAAGCATGTAAAGATCGGAGCACTCCTGGTAGTAAATTTGTTAACAGAGAAAAAAAAATAAACATCATTGTAAAACTACTAGCTCCCTTGCGACGCTCAGAATCTAAAACTAATAGTTCAAATTTATAAACATTTATTAGTTTTTAGAACTAAAAGGTTCTATTTGTGAATAGTTTTAGTTATTAGTGAATTTTTGAATTCACATGAATTCAAAAGAGATGTGAATTTAGCTTTAAGTCTTGAATTATAATGTACACTAATTTTTATTGTAATTGGACTTTATGTCCGTAAGAATTATATAGATAAATACATTTTAAAACATCGTGGTATCATTTTTTAATAGTAATAAAATATAAATATACGATAAAACAATTCAGGATTATTATAATACTTAGAAATGTAGTAAAATTAATCTATAATTAAATAATTTTATCATATTACATTATAAAACAAAATTAAACAACATAATATATTACTTCCGGGTAGAAGTTGTTAAACCAAAAAAGAACCTTGTGTGGTGGAATATAGAAGAGACGGCAGAATGCGAATACGGAAAGGTGCAAGACGACCAACTCTTAAAATAGTGCATAATGAAAAACACAAAATGCGAGAGAAGCGAAATTCTTAGGGAACCAAATAACGAGGTTTTTAAACTGATTAACTTTTGACTAAAAAAATAAATATGACACTCCTGACGGACATGAAGAAGACAAAGAAGAATTAAATTGTTTTTTGGCCGTTTTTCTATCAGTTTACGGTACTTTTTCTTACCGCGTTCATTGAAATCGCCAAAAAATGGAAAAATGGCATCGCTTTAAGGTATCTACAAACTAGATGACATTTTCTACAGGAAAATGGAATTACATGTACAGATTGGTTCATGAATTCTGATCGAAGAGTTTTGATAGCTAGCTAGTTCATAACTAGTTTCCTCGCTCCGCTTGAAATAAAAAAAAAAAATTTGGAGGAGGATTTGACACCCTCATCGCCCCCGTGAGCACGACCCTGTACTTATGTAAAGAAACCTAAAACCAAAAAAAAAAAATCGAATACAAATGTTGAATATTGAAATTGCAGGTTTTTGTCAACTCGGTCTTTAAATTGGTCTTGGTCATGTTAATTCAATCTAGGTATTGATCTAGGTTTTGTTCATTCAATAGAAGTCAGTTTCGGTCTTGATCTTAGTATTCATGCAATATACAATCATTGCAGTTTTCCCATTTTTTTTTTTTTTTTTTAACCAAATTTATAATTATTAAATACGAAATTCATGATATTCTTTCCACTCATATTTTAGTAGTGTTTACGAAAAATGCACTCGATTTATTCACATATATAATTACGACGATATTAATCGGAACGATCAATAAGAATGTATAATTATTGATTGGATATTTTTTTAATAACATTGAGTATTCAGGAAGGCTGTACCTATATAATAGGTGTTAATTGTCTATATTTTCGATAATCGTCTTCATAAATAATACAATAGGATATTGTTGATTGCATTTCAAAAACTGTGGATTGTGTAATAATACATAACTAGAGTAACTAGAGTGTATCAAAGAAAAAAAAAATATCATAACAAAAATTCTATAATATAATATATTATTTATAAATAAATAATTTAAATTACTTAGATTATATATATTTTCAAAAGGCTTTTCCCGTTAAATAAATAAATAATAATATATTTAATTAATTAATTTTTATAAATTAAAAAAAAAATATATTATAAGCAAGACTGCAAGTGTCTTGCAGTTTAGTTTTGGTTTGGTGTTGGTCATGCATGTTCTATAAGACCGAAACTAAGACCGATTTTACGAGTTGTAAGGATATACGAACAAAAATTCCAGGTGTTTATTTCCCTAGTTAATATAATATGATTAATTCATTGTAAAGGCGCTTAATTGTCAAATCAACAATCTCTGTTGTATCTATGATAATAAATCGATAGGATGCATAATGTATATACGAACACAAATATTATAACGTTATGTTTTATGTACATAGTGTGTATATAAGGTATCTAAACTTATGTTTAGAAATTTAATATACATCTTAAAATAACAATATTAATTACGTAAATCCTTTATTTTGATGAAAAAACCAACAGAAATGACGAATACGAAAAAAAATATGGATTAATATATAATTCTTTGTGCACATAATTATTCAGTTAATTTTTTCCTAAATAAATATTTGGACAGATGTCTGCAGCGGAAAAATTATAGACGAAAAAAAATAATATTTAATGAAGAAGATGATATAAAAAAATAATAAAAATAATAAATAGTGGTAGCGCTATATTTTCTTTTTACTTTTTTAATTTATATAAAAACTCATGATATGTTTATGAATAAATTACACAAAACTTATGTTTTTTCAAGAAGAAATGTTGACATTTCCATTGAAAGTTAAATATTAAATTTTTTCATTTATAAATGAATTATAAAATATATAATATGTATGTAAGTATGTATGTATGTATGAATGTTATGCATATTACATTTTTGTATTGCATTAAACCTATTGCAGTATTTCAGTATTTTGAAAACCACAGAAATCAAATTTTATAAAATTATAAATTTGTGTAATTTATTTGTCATAGGAATATTGAAAATCTATGAATACAAGTACAATTTTCATGTCATATTTTGTTTCTTGGATTATAATAATGTATTCGATACTAACCGCCCTTGAGTCCCACTGATACAATACACCATAAATTGATAATAAAAACTATTATATACCATATTATAACAACTTGATATAATGTGTTTGAGTAGAGTTCAACATTTCATTGGTAATTCGAGTAGGATATTGTATATGATAAGGATGCACCATCCATGCTATTCCTAATCATTTTAACCACCTATAAATAACGGATAATGCAACAAGATACACATGACTGGAATGGGGATGAGTGTCTATTGGTGGAAAAATAATTTCTAACATATGGTATGCAGGTGATATAACATTCTTATTGAGCATAGTGAGAGAAGAACAACCAAATTTCTCAAACTAGTTGAATAATAGTTTATTAAACAATATAGAAAGTCTCAAACCCATTAGAAGAAAATTCCCTAATGGAATATTATGCTATAATTATCCTATATAAAACGTATAAAGACAATGTTATTTATCCAGTCCTCTAATCCAGGAAAAACGTAAAAGGAAAATGGTTTAATCCACGGTTACCAATGTTATTAAAATATGGAACGATCGTGATATGAAAAAAACACTCATAATACCTACTTATGATGAAGATTCTACAGGTGTTTCCTATAATGAAGTCATTATAGTAATAGATCATACAATATCAATAATCAATAGATACATAAGTGTATCTGAGTAATGAACACTAAATGCACCTTGGCGATTGTTGAATAAGCATTTGAGATTATTTTATAAGAATGCTACGAAACTTATGAATTAACTGCCATGCAAATGAGTCAATATTACTGTTGCTAATCATCCAAGCGCATAAATACATCTTACTCTCAATCCAAATTATTAAATTCTTCGGTGGTGTAGTAAGAAAAAACAACATTAAAAAATAAATTATTATTCTAGGTAAAATCGAAGGAAAGAAGAACTCCTAGTAGCCCTTTAGATGAAATAAAAGCACTGAAACATATTATTTCAGTAAAAAAAATTAGTAGTTTTAGTAGAAATTGTATTCAAAGACCATGTATAAATTAACCATTTTGTACTTTATTCAATTCTGGATCCGGTTATAGAATCAAATCTGGGTTAAGTTTTGGTTAAATTTCTATTTTCATTTTTGTTCTGGCTCAGGTTCCAGATTAGATTTAAAATTTTATTTTGATATTCCTTTCTGAAATTTCTGGTTCTAGTTTCTTCTATATCAAAAATTATCCACATAATTTATAATTAGCTTAGACTAAAAATGTGCATATGTAACAGTTAGCAACGATATTATTGATAAAATTGGTTTACTTTATATTTTCGAAAAAACAGAAAATATTATTTTGTGTTATTTTTGAACAGAACACTAAATCGATTTAACCATACTTGTTATAACTACTAGTGTAAAATGAAGACTTTAAAAGCAAAATCCATTTTTAGCTCGTGTGCTTTAGTGTGTAGCAAACATTTTGAATTAATTTTAATACATATTTTATTTTTGTGTAGATATAACTGATACATACATATATATTAATACGTTAAAATTGAAATGTATGTTAACTTAACTATACTTACGCGTATCATTAATAATTAATCACTTAATAGCTTGACTAAAAATATTTATTTAGGCTGAAATATTTAAACCTATACACATAAGAACTATCGTCACTGCCACTAAAATTTTGCTGAATTCGCACGCATGTCATTAAAGTTTAATGAGTCAAATTCATAGCTATATAATGACAAACTCGTATAACATTATATAACAAATTATACGATAATGTGCTGTTTAAAATTACAAACTTCAGTCCTTTATATTAAACAAATTATCATTATAGTACTCTACGTTAATTATTGTATCGGCACTCTCTAATTCTCTATTTTAAGTAGATATAGGTATAACGACATTAACTCCGTTTGTCGTAGAGTGCTCATTATTAATTTATATATTACTCAAAAGTGGTTTATCGTGTAGTTATAATGCCATACGATATAGGTTATTGCAGTTGTATAAATGTGTAGTTTTAGCAATAACTAAAACTGGACTATTTATTTTAAACTGGCGAGATAACTATTTGATCAACTTGCACTGCATAGTCAGTAGTCACGTCTAATTTAGTCAATTCTTATACTTAGCAGAAAATCTACTGGTACTCGTAAATTTATTTTCGAACACTTACAATAGTTTTAAAATACCAAACAAAATTCACTCCGAATCATCTTATCACTTTCTGGGATGACATGAATACTAATAAATCAAGGTTGTGGTGCATGTAAGGTGACAGGTAAAAAATATTGCTTGCATATTATTCGGTCTGTATTGATACTCCAATATACCATTTTTTTTTTTTTTTTAATTAAAAATTTCAATGTTCCCTTTCATATTTTTAAAACGTACCGAAAATTTATTATTAATATACGTGGAATGTAAAATAAATGAAAAAACTTCTAATAAAAGAAGAACGCGAATAAATTTATATTATTTTGAACGGTAGTATGTAACACAAAAAAAGAATATTGATTATGACCATTCAACAAGTCCGTGTGCATACACAATACCGATAAATACTAAAATAGATTTTTAAACAAAAATCTCTCTGCGATTACAGGATATTTATATATACATAACAAAAACGCGTATTACAATAATAATATATATAGGACAACTTTAATATTTCATTAAAAACGCAAACGCATTGAAATGTATTCGAATCTTCCAAATATTTTAATTTATTATTATGGTTCGTTAAAATTATAATATTTTCATTTTTCTTATAAACGACAATGGTATTATGGGAATATTAAAAGTACGGAACAGTGCCACAATTAGGGATTGTATCAATTAGGGACTGGGGCCGTAATTATTTTATTGATTTCCGTCCTAATTCGTGATAACATAATGAGTTATAGTTATTATTCCGATATGTTAAACGGAATTAAAAGTAATGAAGTATGATTTTATTTCTATTCTCTCTTCTATAGTATAACGCTATTATGGTAAACAGGGTTTACTAACTATATATATATATATATATATATACCTGTTTAAAGAAAAAAATAGTTTACTAAAATAGATAAGATAGTCCTATTGACCATTAAGTGACTCAAAAATTATCAATAAATGAATTTTGATGGAAGAGAAAACTCTGTATGAGATCAATTGTATCAAATGAGTTGGGGGTTTAATATTCTGAATACTTTTATTTAGATAGTATTTAATAAAATATTTTGTGTACTTTTTAAAAGTATATTTTTTCTTGAAAAAACGAAAAATATCTAATTTAATATTTTTCTGAATGGGTCTAAGGTGAATTGTTCGTTTAGAATCAAAAATAATTAGAATCTTCTAAGGTATTGTTTATATTTCATTAAATAATATTATGAGAATTGTGATTACTACTAAACATTATATTATATTATCAATACTATAAAGTACATAAAGTATTCGAATAGGTACCATTATAAGTACCTACCTACCTTAATAATTTTCGAGTATTTGAAATAATAAAAAAAATATTCTTTTAATCACACTAAGGAAAGATACTTCAAAATTCGATCTTTACTGCGGAAAAATATGGCAAAGGGTTTCAATTCTTCTTCATGGCCTAGTTCAAATTACTGATTATAGAAAACTCAAATTTCCAGAAAATATTCCTTTAGTATCACAGACCTCCACTAAGAAAGAATTTTTTGAATTTTTAACTTTATGGGGTTAAATTATTATTCAACATTCAGTCTAAGTTAGTGGTCATAGAAAGCAGAAATATTTCAGAGAATATTCCATTAATGACATAGACGTTCGTTAAGAAAAGGTTTTTTAAAATTCATCTTTAAGGGCGTATCGATTTAAAGAGACTTCAATTTTTGTATACTAAATACTTATATATATACCAACATATTTAATTTAACAAATGTATATATTATATTGTATTATAAATCTTTATTAATTATTATAAATTATTGATTTTAATAAAAATATTTTTTGCTTAACAATTAGGCATAAACATTGAATAAGCTTACTTTGTATGGATATATTTATTTAAATATTAGTTTAATCATAACTCAATATTTAATTTTAAATCAAAAACCAATATGTATTAATAATAAACATTGAAAATTGTTATCTGAATTCTTCCTAATTAATTACATTATCCGAACTAATCGTAAATATTTGTACTTATACAAGTTTGAGAAGAATAATGTCCTAAAAACAAAAAAAATTCTATTAAGTACAGGAAAAAATAGAAATTAGAAAAACATGAAATATTGAAAATTCAACAACATTGATACATGAATTATATACTACACGTCGACATAATATACTCAGGCAGAAATTGAAAGGCTCGGTATAAACATTTTTTTTTTAAATGCTTAGAAATTAATAAAAAAAAAAAAAATGTCTTAGAAGAAGAAACACAGGAATTTATTTTAGGAATCTTAGGTTTTTAGATAAAATAGGTAAATTGCTAATATTTATTAAAAAAAATAAATTGTTTTTTGCAATAGATATTTAAAAAAAATAAGATAGCGGAGATGTTCGTTTCTCGCATCGAAAAATATCGTCTCTCAATCATCTCCTCGAAGTATATACTTCCGTTACTAGAAGTTGGATTTGATTGATTTTTGCACCAAAAGATACGCAATAAGTTGTTTTATGCATTCAACTAAAAAACTAAAATTTGGTAGAAATTAGAGTTGACCCGTTTTTGCTCTGAGCCCTTCATATTGGAATATATTAATATTGTAAAAATATGTTTTTAATGTGTTTTAAGCCATATTTTCTAAAAAATAAAGTGATATAATGTTCAAAATGCTTTTTTTTTTAACAAATTTCCAACACATATTTTCAGATGTCACCCGACGTAATAACAACCCATAGCTACAATACATCCATCGGATCTTATACAAATTGTGGATTCTTTCTCTTCGAGGTTACATTAAAGTCGATGTCTTTCAGCGTCCATCAAGAAATCAGGATGATTTCGGGTTTGAGAAATTAATCCACTCGTATACATGATGTAAGAAATGATCACGGTAATAGTATTTAAAAAGTTTGGTATGCCGTGCATGGAAATATGTTTTTATCACGAAGGACATGCTTTGCTCTTTCAAAATCTGCCCTAAAATAAAACTATATTATATATGTACTTGAATCTTATAAAAACAAATTTAGGATAATTTATATGATTTTTTTACCCTGAAAATTAGGGATATAGTCTTGCGACAACCGGTATGAAGAAGTACACGCACGTATTCGCCGGAGACAGTTACATATAGACGAGTGGTTTAGGATGGGTTTGACTTATTTTTAGAGTAAATATAATAAAATAAAATAAAAATATATCCTGTCAGTATCCGTAATTCGAAGCATGTTTCTGCGCGCATAAAATCCTCGCATGATTTAAGGATGATATAGGAATCACGCACATTTGATATAGTCGTCCAGCATTTTATCTTTGAAATATCGCATAGTAAAGGATACCTGGTAGCATTTAAGGACTTTGAAAGTTTTCGGATAAAACATTCAGCAGTCGTAAACCATAATCTAAATACTTTATATGTATTAAATATATAGCAACCCGAATATTCATAACGATCATATGGTATATACAAAATATTGGTTAAAACACCTATTACATCGTTCGAAAGTGTCGTAAAATATAACATAATATTTTTGGAAATGTACATGAAATAATTCTAGGTATGTGTCTTTAATTTGTTTTAATTTATTACACTAAAAAAAAAAGTACGATTGATAATGATAAATTGGATATTCAACAGTTAACAAATTTACCATTTGTTACATAGATAATATTTTATCATAATGATACAATATTTTATTATTATATTTTGTCAATTTCGGTAGTAAATTATGAACTTTTTAGTATAAAAATATAATAATTTATCTCTTAAATCCTTGCGATAAAAAAATTATTTATTGGACAAAATGTTTGTTGGTTGTGGCAGTAATTTTATCAATATTACCAAAAAAAAATGTTGTCAGTGTAAAACGCACGATTTTTCATTCATTAAAAAATATATTATAATTTATAATTATCCGATATATTAGCTGACTTATCAAAACCTGATCATAAAATTGTGTTTATCGATTTAGTGGGACATTTGTTATTTTTGAATTTAATTTTTTATTTAATATTTAGAAATTGGGGAATTCGTTAAAAAATAGTTTAAATTCTGATTTTTCAATTAGGAGCTTCGTTTACATTAGGTTCCTAATTTAACATATTATTATTATTATTATTATATATTATAATAATACAAATTGAAATAGTAATAGATTAGTAGTAGATAGCTGAAGGTAGTAGGTGTATCGAAATACAAATAATAATAATTTAAATTCAATGAAATATAAATTCCAAATGTATCTTTTGGGGGCATTCAAGTATTACGTAAGCGTCTAGGGAGAAGGGGGGTATCTGTCGTGTGCTACATTTACTGATAAGGGGTATAGGGGTCAGAACCAGGGATTGATAACGTTACATATATCGTTCCATTAATTATTACGTTCCGTAACGTTACGAATTATAACGTTACGAAAAACAACTTTATATTGGAAATGTAACAATATTTTATTTTGTTACGATATTTCTAGCTGGAACGTAACAGTAAATAATGTTTTCAAATGTTATCAATCCCTGGTAAGAACCATGCTGACGTCAGCAGTAATAAATAAATCAAAATATTTATTTATTTTTATCGAAATATGTAAAATAACATTCAAAATATGGAACAAAATTGTTCATAGATTTTTAATTAATTCATATAAAATTCGGAAATTTTTTTTTATTATTATTAAATAGGGGGGGGTCATCGGACATGCTGACGTAATAAAGTGGAGAAGGGTCTGAAATTTGCTGACAAGGGGAGAAGGGGGTCTAAAAAGGCCAGAAATGTGCTGACGTAATACTTTGTATTATTTCGATTCCTAGATTATCATTTAAATAAATACATAAATAATTTCAATAATAATTATTGTATAGTTTTAAGTATTTATATTTCAATTAATTTATGGTACTCTGTTTCAAGCTTTTCATTACTGAAATTATTTGGGAAACGTAATTTAAATATTTTTATATTTAGATTGTTTAATTTATTCAATCACTGTATAATTTTGAGTCATCTGAACTATTGACGAATGACGGATATTATTTTATTTTATATGACATTATCATAATCACTTCGAACATTACCTGATTGAACATTTATTTAATCTTCTAATGCTGTTAAATCTTTAAGCTGTTTTTTATATACGGTTTTTGATATTTATGAAATTATACTTTGTATGCGATTTGAAAAAACTTAGGAAAAATCTATCTTTTACTATTTACAATTTAGTTTTTTTTTTAAAATTAACATATTTTTAAAGAGAAGAAAACCACTTTTTTAAATTATTTATTTTTAAAATAGAATATAATGTTATTTTAAAACGTCAAATATTTAAACAATATATTGTTGTTGTATTTATAAGCATTTAAATTTAGACAGAATATACGGAGGAAGTATGAAAACTTTTCCACGCTAATATTTTTATACCATATTATTCGAATATGGTTTTTATAAAAATATAAATAAAATCATATACACGAATATACAGTTTTTGTGGAATAAGTTCACTGATAATGTCTCCAACACTGAATTATATTAATATTATAATGAAATATCGAAAAAAAAAAAATATATATATATATAAATATTTATCTTTGAAAATAGCGTAGGAAATTTAATTAAAGAAAATAAAATAATAATAAACGACGTTTTTGAGTGGGCTTAAATTTAAGGAAAATATTAACAAAAAAAAAAATTGAATTATCACAGAGTCAATAAGTCATTTGCTATATTAACTATTTTGAACTATTTGTTATTTATACATATTATAGAAATCATATTATTTTATTTGAATATTAGTATATGAAATATACTTCTGATGAAAATATAACGTGAAATTATACGAGAAATTATTATTATTATTTCGTTTAACTTCTGTGAAATCGAAAAATATAATATGTAAAATGTCTTGGAGATTGGGAGACCCAATAACTAATGCACTATATGCATATCATATGTTTTCAAAATATATGTGTATATATAGTAACAATCATAAATATAAATATATGGAAATGGAAAAAACAATAACAACATGCCATGTATAATACCAAAATTATTATAATATATTTACACACAACAAAACACCATAATTTATATCCTAAAACGCACGCAACAAAATAATATAATATATTATAAAGTTGGTATTAGCATATTATAATATAGTGTTAGCTATACCGAATAGTTTAGCTGACAATATTGCCGTATTAAATGTGACTACACAACGCAACACAATATCACTTTAAAAAAAAATTGTTTCGAATATTATATTTTATATAATAACTTTAAAGTTTAATATATAATATATGTAATATATTATAAATGTCATGAACCGGTAGCGTATAATATCCATGTATTTGAACCGGTCTGAGAATAACCTGTTCGGGAAACGGATATAACACTAAAATTAATGTACCCTGCAAGTCTATCATTGTTTAATGAAACTCCAAAAAAATCGGAATCTTTACTGACTCTATAATGTTAAAATTTAACCCTTATGACAAAATTTTCGGCTATATCTCTAAAACATATTTAAAATTAAAACATTTAATACTTTTATAAAAATAAATAAATTTTTATTTTTGTATGACATATGTATATAATCTATATATATATATATATAAAATATGAAAAAGAAATCTACATCTCAACCCTAATAATAAGTAATCATAATTTTATTATTTTTTTAAAAAAATAGGTATATATTACAATTATTATTTAACTGTAAAATATAATTATAATAAACTGAATAACTATTATTTATAAATTCATAATATTATATTTAATTTGTATTTATTGTTTTTTATACACAAACAAATCGATTGTAAAATTCCAGGTTCTTAATCAAATTTAATATTTTGAGATTAGTGGGGGGGAGGGTTATATTACCACCTCCTACTAATACCAGTTTTATTCAGGGCCTGTAAAATGTAAACAATGTATAACTGCCTTTATTTTCGATAGAATTATTATATTTAAAAATTACGCACTTATTTCATCGCAAAGTCTATAAAAAATTCTCGAGCATACTTCTGGTAAGTATAGTATAATGTATTTTATTTTACCATTCCGCCGAATTAAAAAAAATGTATGTGTCCGGATTCGAATGCAAACCGAATTTCCTTTCACGGGCTTTAAACAACATATATACTCTCCGAGAACAAAATTCAATTCATATACTCGTACCTATGTACATAAAATATATTTTTATTTAACTGATAACATGTTTCGTTTTCGTTATTTTTTTATTTGTATCTGGCATATTTTTGATGAAAAAAAAAACGTACTCATTTGATACGATCTCGCACATCATACACAACCTCAGTTGTTCGAAAATCATGTTCTATCATGTCTTGAATGTTCCCGAATAACCATTGCAATATGTGATTGCGTGACATCGGTTTCCACAGAGCTTTTTCAGCGATTTTAAATGGAAATTCGGAACAAGATTTACAGACGAGCCCACGGAGACTATAATATATCGTACCTATATACATGTGTAACTATCTCATTAATCACAGGGGTCGTCGTACGAAAATGAAAACACTTTCGTTGATTCAACGAACATATTACAGCGAATAATTTTATCAAATGCACGTACTTCAATTTCACAGCTTCTCGTTTCGAACCAAAATGGTTTTCCGAACGTGTGGCGTGTGCAATTTTGGTGGGAATTGTTCGATGGACCTATTAACTAGATGGGCTGCGTTTCGATGGCAAACCCCATCAGACAACATTTGATAAGCTGAAAATGGTATTTTGGGAGAAAAAATGAACTTTTCTCTCGTTTGTCCATATAGAATTTATAATAATTACTCTTGTTGTTCACAAAGTCTATGTTGTTATCATATATTTATTGTTATTATAACAATCGGAATATTCGTGGAACAAATGGTATTTTTTCGTTTTTTCTTCAATAACGCCAATAATAACACATTGCCCATTTATAACAGGGATGGGCAACTGGCGGCCCGCGGGCCACATCCGGCCCGCCGTTCCTTTTTATCCGGCCCGGACTGTCTTTCGCCATTTGTATACTCGAAAATTTTACTACTGTTTACTTCAAATATAGCAAAAGTGGCTAGGTAAATCGTATCTTGGAGACATTTTCAATAATAAAACATATATTAAACTTAGATATTGGTTCTTATCATAGACATAAAATATATAATAATTTATTTGTTTCATATAATATTATATATAAAATACAACTTTATATCTGGCCCGCAATCATTGTGAACTTTCGAAATTTGGCCCTCTAGTTACTTTGAGTTGCCATCTCTGATTTATAATAATATAACATATTAAAAAACCTGCGCACGCCAGTATATTATATTGTGAAATGAAACGACAGACATGGTTTTATCAGAATTAATTTGATTAGCGAATGATTTATACGTTTCAATGCACCGGTGGACTCGTTTTAGATTCTTAGCGTAGCGATGGAGCTAGTGGTTTTGCAATGATGTTTATCATTATTTTTTTCTCTATTAACAAATTAACTACCAGAAGGAGTGCTCCGATCTTTACATGCTTACATGGTTTCCTGTAGGAAATTCATATAGTTGTACTTTAGAGAGGTCATTTTTCTATTTTGTCAATAGTATTTTGATGCGTAAGGAAAAACTACCAAGAATTGATGAAAAAACGGCAAATATACGATTTCGTCAAATCGAGATTTTTCATTTCTTCGTAATTTCGAAAATAATGACTTGAAAATCTTAAAATTTACATCGAATATTTAATTTAGTGATATATTTACGCTGATTAAGTTTTTTTAAATTTTTTTTTGCAATTTTGGGCTATTTATAGACATTTTAGTTTTCGGGGTTTCTAAGTAATTAAAGAGGTAATTTTGAGTTTTAAGGCTTGAAAAATTTCATACAACGTTAAATATACGTTACTCTAAGTAAATTCAAAAAATCTCGAAAAATCCATAGTCACAATTTTTTTTTTTATAGTCATTTAAATTTTTTTGACAAAATTATCAATTTTAAAAATTTAAAAAAAAAAAGTTTAAAAATATTTATTTATATTCGGCGGTATTACCATCTGAAACCGGGGATGATCCATAACGCTTCTGTCCGCCCTCCGAACACACGCGCAGGGCGATCGCCAGGCAAATGAAAACACTTTGGCTGATTCGGCGGACATTTAACGATGTCAGATGAGCTATATGATGATATAACGCCGGCCGAGAGAAACGCACGAAAACCCCCAGAAGTCGGTCGGTGGGACGGTGGGACGGTGGGACGGGGGGGTGGATGTGACGGCGGACAAGGAAGGAGCCGTGTACACGTATGTACGGTCGCCGTGGTAACCGAAGAGCCGCTGACGTCACGCTGTCGAAAGTCACCCTGCCCGACCCGACTCACCACCGTACCCGTCCCTTCATTGCCTACTCGAAATGTCCCGTAGTTGAACTCTCCCACCCCCTTACCGCACCGTGTGCTGATACTACTGCCACTTCCCCCCGCGCCCCGTTATAACGACACGATTTCTAATTTGAGTCCGCGGGGCCCACCATTGTATATAATGGTTTAAAAATTCGGAACGACCGCGGTAATCTGTATGGATACGCAACGAATCCGATACGTAATAATAATACACTAATATGATAATGTAATTTCCATAGATAATAAACGTATCGTAACAATTCTGTGACTGAAGAGCATACACTCGTTACCGCATATTTGGTTGTATTTGGTCGTGGTCATGGTTACAAATATTCGTTATTGATAAAATGATAATACATATTGTATAAAATATTGACGAAATAAATTTAAATCATGAACAATAAACATAATCAAATTATAAATTACATCACTTGTCAAATGGTAAGTATTTTTGTCTAACATAATGGTCAAACATATTTTGTTATCACTT
Organism: Pemphigus obesinymphae; assembly: GCA_025469235.1. NCBI lineage: Eukaryota > Metazoa > Arthropoda > Insecta > Hemiptera > Aphididae > Pemphigus > Pemphigus obesinymphae. The sequence goes on along the minus strand of JAIPRL010001399.1, from coordinate 60,719 downwards.
ATCACTCAACTACCACAATCAATAAACCACAGTTACCATTGTGGTAACGTATATGCTCTTCGTACACACAACGCTCTGTAGTGTATTAGGTATAGGGATGGCCCATCCATTCCTTTATTATATATCTATATGGTAATTTCGTAATAAATTATAAATTACAATACGAACGATAACGGCGAGTAATGCACAATTGAAATTAAATGACGTCGATTGTTACGTATTTGTGTTTCGTGTCATAAACTTATAATAAGTCTCCCGTTGATTTCCGACATTTGCCAAAAGTATATTTATAGCCGCACGACAATCCAATGTTCGCCGATCATATTATATGCGTATATCCCCAAAGGTATTATCCAAAGTGTTTTTTTTTTCCTATACGTATATAAATACAAATAATAATACAATCGATATTCGATCTCCAATTGTTTGAGTAGCTTGGCCAACTTGATCTTTACCTATCCTCAAACGAATTCAATAATATCGTCTTTGTTTGTAAAATCATTCTTCGCGTCATGATTGTATTTTCGTACTCTATATCGTTCTGTTTTGTGTTTTGGTCGGCACCCATATTTTGTCCCCCAGTCTTCTCTAGTCTCCCTTTTGTAAAACGAAACAGAACGCACTAATAAAACGTATTTAAATACTTTAAAAAAAAATATAAAATACAAAAAATAAATTACGTGAATATGTATCTATTTAAAACAGGGTTTGGAGATAGGAATGTTTATAATTTTAGAAGTCCCGGTATAGATTTCAGTTTTTTTAAAGTTAACTATTCCAGATTCGATTTTCAATTAACCTTTTGAAATTACACATTCGGGTTTTGGTATAAATGCTAATACTGATATTTATGGACACCATTATTTTATTTTTTTTGGGAGTGTATGCCGGGTTGCACAAACAAACAATAAAATAATTCAACCAGATACATTATCGGTTTGACTAACAAGCATATAAATATCATTATCAATTTCATAAAATAATATAATATTTTAAAAATATTATATAAACAAAAAAAAAAAAACAGAATTACTGACTAGACATAATGTAATGATTTAATCATTCTCCTTGGACATATTGTCAAAGATTACACAAATGTTACACGTGCTCAGTAGTTATTATCACAACATAAAAATATCATTGTGAAAGTTTTATCAATCCGACAATTATTTTTTCAACTAAAACTTGGCCAACAAATTATTAAAGTGATATCTAGTAGCATATAATGTTTTGTCAAATCGATAAAATATAAGTCGTTAGTGCAATCGGATGAATGTATATAGAACCAATAACAAAGTTATTGATTCCGGAACTAGTAATTGGTTGTTTTTGCAACCTTAGATTTGAAAATTATTTCAATAATATCTGAATACCATTTACGTCTCTATTTAAGTTCTTAAAGGCTTTTTTAAATATTCCTGTTCCAATGTCAGTATTTTTAGACTTTGATTCTAAGCTACGATTTCAAATAATTTCAATTAATACACTCCAACGAGATTTTGTTTAATTATCATTTATCACAATGATGAATCTCCACGATTTACTGTATTTGTTATGGTCTCCACTATGATACACTATGTACAGTTATATAATATAATTTTACCTTTAAGTCAACGTGCAGGACATGAAAATAATTCCATTTCTTCCACGTCAGTCATTCCGATCGACAGTTCCCATAAATAATCAAAATCCGTGACGTTTTTATTAGCTACTTGGGGATATCAAGAGTTGAAAATCACCCGTCCAACCGTCCATTTATATACAATCACCCATTTGCTAATTCCACCACACTAGCTACAATTTATTACTAAGCATAATTTAAAAATATTTACAGATTATTTTTTTCAAGTTAAAAACTATTTTTAAAATTAATGAAAGTTATAAGAGAACGCAACACACTTATTTTTTTAAGGGTTCGGTATAATTATTTTTAATAAACTTGTTAAATATATATATTTACGCAAAGTTAAAATACTTATTATAAAATCAATTAATAAACAAGTTTACAACTTTTTATTTCCTAAACTATAACATGGTCAGGTTTGAACCATAGATCATTATAGAAATGTTATTTAAGGTGATAACAGGTTGTTTACAAAAACTGAGGACCGGTCTTTAAGTTTTTTGAACTAAAACTGAGAGCCGCCTTGAAATTAGTAACGTTAATTCTGATATACGATATATATATATATATATTTTATATTTATATGCATTGATTAATGTAAACATCTTTAAATTACTGATTACAGTGACTACAGTGCAATACCTATTATCAAAATTTTGTCAACAGCTGTTATTTTCAACACCCAAGGTCACCCATTTACTTTACATAGAAACATAGGCAGTGAAATAGCCCTGGTTTGAACCTTCCTCATTAGAGCAGTAGACGAATGATTCTTGATAAATACGACATGCATAGCTACCAAATTATTAGACTGACTTGGTATTTATGGATGGCTTGCACTAGAGACCAGACGCCAACTGCGAAAAATCTCGTTAACTACCTCATTTGCTACCTGGGAGTCGAAGCGGGTACCTCGTACGCCAAAATACACATTTCCACCGCTCAACCACTCAACCAAAGTCGACCTCGCACTTCATATTTTTATTTAACTTTAATAAGTTATTTTCTAATTAGTAAATCAGAATTAAAGTTTAAATTTTAAATTTTTTTAAAAGTAGCTTTTTAAACTATTTTTACTGTATTTTAATTGGTAAATTTATAAAATGAAATGAAATTCACTTAAAAATATGAACTTCTATAGATTTTATAATAAGAATATTAACTCTGAAAGAAAAAAAAATTCTCTAAAATCTAAAACTCTAATTAAAAATTACTTAAAGAATATGTTTTTGGTATATTTTTATCAACAAAAATGAACGGTGTAGTATCCTCCAAAATTTGTGAATTAAAAAAAAAAATCAGTAGAACTTATTAGTAATTATCTCTTGTCATTTTTTACAATATACAAGACAACATTTATTTTCAAAATATTATATAATATATAGTCCTTAGCATAATTTTAATATTTTAATAAAAACAGGATTTTAAACTTTCTATTTATCTAAAAGATTTAATACTTAATTAATAATTAATAAATTAATATATTAATAATAAATAATTAATAATTTAGATACTTTGTATAATATATATTGCAAATGAATACTAAGTAAAATGTAATAATAAATTAATATTTATAAAATATTATCAAATAAAGGTACTTTTATATTTAATACTTATATTTTCATTTTCTCAACGTCTTCTACATTATCATTCATTAATTTCTTGTATAATAAATAAAATTTCCCAAATGATAAATAATTTATGGATTAAAAATATAAATATTATACACTCGTACACTCGTGTATTTAAAGAGATTAATAAATATAAATAGATATATTTATATAATTTTTAAGTAAATTATAATCAAACATAGGTGAAAAAAATAGTTACCTATATAATATTAATGTCAATTATTTTAAAATGAATACTTTCTTAAATTCCTTAAAAAAAATATATATAAATTAGGAAGATATCTGCGAATTCAGTGACTTATAATACGTTTTTCCAAAAATTTTAAACACACTTGTTGGAGATTTTTGAAACATCTTATAATAATGGTTGGATATATTTTATTATTAATGAGTTTTAGAAAAAATGTCTAAGAATTATGTTTACTTCATTTGACTGATGTTTATTCCAACAAATAATTAGATCTTTCCAACGATGTACAATAAGACTAAATACACATTGCATAATCAAATATTGTTAAAATTGCGTCGTTAAAATTACGTTAGTGACGATTTTTACAAAATGCATTGATACTAATATTAAAAAATTAAAAAATTGGATGTAATATGCTAGTAGATTCAATGTCACAAGTCATAATATATTTTCGTCGAAAAATAATTTGTTCCAATGAAATATGTCTAAATAATTTCAGTCCAATGTATATTGTCGAAGTAAATGATACATAATTTATATGTGTATGGTTATAATTAATAATATACAATATTCCATTCTCATATTAACTGTTTATCCGGGAATCTATTCACATTAAAACTGATAAAAATATGTTTCAGATGAAAGAAAATCATATTGTTTGGATTACAGAAAATTCACTTTAAAAATACATTATTAATCGAAAGAAGAGCTGAGTATTTAGAAGATGGTTTAACGACGAACTATTTATACTTGTACTACTACTATTTATACGTGTAAATATTATATTATGATGTTAGAGTTAATTCAATTATTTTTGTACTTTTATTATTGTAAACAATGCTAAACAAATTAGTATGTTTAAAACTTAATTATGTTTTTCATTGAAAAAAAACTTTTCTTATTTTGTATAATATACTTCACATACGGTATGCAATGTACTACGGCTATTAAAATTAACAACCTTTGTTTCGAATAACGCGGATATACTTTAACAATCATAAAAACCAATTACGTACTTACACAATTGCGGTTAAAAATGTTGTAATAATATCAAAAAAACATACCTGTAACAAACAAAATAAATTTATATTATGTAACCATATTGTATTCAATAAGACAAGTGGAAATAATTTATAATATAAGCAAGTGCGAACAATTTAGAATTTAACGAATTTAATGAGCAATTCAAAAACTATAACGTTGTTACGCGTTGAGTCTATTATATAGGGCTGTGACTATAATGAATGCAATTATAAAACTTTAGAAAATGTCTCTAAAATTTCCTTCCTTTAAAAAAAATAATTAATAATCCGTTAAAAATACATAATAAATAAAACTGACACTGAAGACTACTGGCAGAGTTGGAAAATGACAATTATAAAATAGAAACTAATTAGAATAATATTTTCTTTCAGAAAAATATGAATATATGAAGATAATACAGAGATTAGAGTTTATTAGTAGAAAAGTTATTTCCAAAAAACTTTACAAAATCAAACGCCATGAACATAGAGGAAATCCAAGATACCTATTCCATACTCGGTTTAGAATCTAAAACTATATCATTAAAAATATATTAAATCGTACAGGCTTATAAGACTAAAAACGTTAAAAATTTATATTTTAAAGTGTCTTGATTTAATTTACATCAAAATATGATACGTAAATACTTAAATCATAATTGTTTTACATTATGTTATAACATTTTCGTGACGATTTATTCAGTTACTACACTTACGCACAGTGGCATAATTAAGGTGGTTATTAAGGAGATAATGACTTATTGACTTATTATATTTTCAGTTCTTAAAATTAAAATGATTGAAATCTTTTATATTAGAGTAGAATTTAAAATTATTCCATAATTAATTAATAATTAATAATATATAATTTTATAATTAATAAATTAACTGATTTAAAAATGGTGTTCCCAATATACTATACTAAATGTAATGTATTCTTGAGCTTTATTGTGAATGTCAAACTAACTGAAGAGTTAAATTATTTTATTAACTTTTTACAGTTAATTTTTTATAGCCATCCGATCGAGTAACACATTTCGAATTTATTTAACATGGGTAGGTACTTTAAATTGAAAACAAAATGTAACAATACATTTAACTGTTTACAATTTTAAAAGGCCGTAACTTGGTATAAATTAGATTTAAAATAATGGTTTACACTATACATAACAAACAAAAAGAAATTGAACAATTACAATTTTTTTTAGAATGAATATTGAAAAAAAAAAAATTTTTTTTAATATGAAATAGTTGTAACAAATTTAATTTAAATACACCATATTTGAATATACTGAAATTTTTAAAAGTACTGTAATAATGTTAAAAAGTCCTACATAAGATATTTCTGTATCCTCTATGGTTATTCCAATAAACATAATATTAATACAAGGTCATCATTAAGGTACAATTAAGACGGGATATACTATACATAACATTTTTTGCACACTTCTAAATATAGCATAGCTACTATAATGTATAATAATGTTAATTACAATTGTTCAATTATAGTTTATAATTATTTTTTAAGAAAAAGAATAATAAAACCAAAATTGTGCGTGTACAGTAACAAAATACGAACCGATGATGCATTGAACATATTGATGATGCTGTGCATCAATTTGTTGGATAACGTTGGATAAATTACTTTTAAAATATAATGAATATACATAAAACGTTACACGAAATAAATATATTTATATCAAGTTACATTACTAAATTTGATACTTCAAATGTAATGACCATATACAAATTACGTTGTTCTTTTTTATACAAAAATAAAATTAGAAATAGTTATTACATTTTTATAACTTATAGAACTATCTAAAGATAAAATTAGTATTTATTTTTATATCAATTAAATTTTTTTAGACTATAATTACAATATACATAGGTACTTCTATAGTTCTCTATACTATGCAGGTACTACTATATAATAGATACCATGTAATTCTACAAATCTAAAAATAATCACGTGTTATTCGGATAACGAATTTTGAAAATATATTTTAATGTCTTCGATATTTCTTTTGGTCTTATATATATTTAAGATTTCTATACATAAGTCTAGACACTTTATACTTTAATATTATTATCTATTTTGGACCAATCATATTACTTTATTTGTTTTACATTAGACGTACATTATACATAGGTCTATTCATTGTTAGTTCATAGTTTAAAATACGTTTAGAAACCTGGAATTTAACATGAATACAAAGTAGTCTTTCTGAGCTTGTTTAATATTATAATTTGTAACTTAAAAAATAACGAGTTATCCTATGAAAAGTTATCCTTTTAAATTGTAATTGTAGTTTATTATATTTTTGTCAATTGAAATTATAGGTAGAAAATGAGTACTGCGTTACTCTATGTAATGATTTCGTTACAACAATTCGTAAATGGCGTTAAATTAAAACTAAAAATTAAAAATTAAAAACTATATTTAAGTTAATTATAACTTGAAATATTTTATTTATTTCAAACATATTTAAATAAATATAGACATTAAATATCTAGTTAAGAAGCTGATGATTTTTAACTTTTTAACTCGACTAAGGTTATTTATTTATTTATTTATTTATTTTTTTTTGCAACTAATTAGCTAACTAATATAATTGATTTACATTTTCCTAGTATATTCACTTTTTACAATTCATTTTTGTAGTCATCCAATTAAATACATTTCAGATACATCAAGATTACACATTAGGTGGTGAAAATGTTTACGATTTTTTTTATATAACTTATATATACCTATTTGTAAAAATAAAAAAATTGCTGACAAATTTATTACACGTTTGGGAATAATTTTATACAGTGAAATACCAATTTTTTTAATGGAAAATATAAAAATTAAATTCTTTCTAACTAACGCAGATAAAAGTAAATATTATTTTCCTTTTTAACTAATTTAAACTATAAAGTTTAAACTAAATTAATTAAATGATTTATTTGTTTACTATTAACTTTTAACCAAAAGCTATTAAGTGAATTAAGTTTAACTTATTTAGTTGATTTTTCTCATTAACTTGCCCATTTCTGACAATTTTCATATTGCTGTAAACGACATAAGAAATTAAAGAATATAATTTATTTAAATAAATTAAGTTAAATTCAACCAAAACTTTGTATAAAAGTTAATAGTTTACATAATTATTTCAATTCAGTGAGTTTAAAGTTCAAATAGAAAAAACAGCATTAAAATGAAAAAATTAATTCAATCAAATCAATTCTCGCTTCGCTCAGAAACTAAAATGTATAAAATAAAAAGCTAATTTTTACAGAAAATATAAATTATTCTTCAAAGTTACATATTTAAAAACAAATGAATGCATATGAAATGTAAAAAATTCTCAATATTAGGTATTATTATTTAGAGTTTTATAACATAGTCGACATGTCTAAAATATAACTTAATTTTGATTACTTATTATATTTTGTATTTTCATTAAAAGGACGTCGCACCCGCATTGTCTCCGTCTATTTAATGGACAATATAAGCAAAATTACATTACGCAAATCAATAAATGTGGATAAAATTAGAATTAAAACACCTACTACCAATTTTAAAAAGTAGAATATTTTCTAGAAAATTGCATATCCTTTTTTGTAAAATATTGTGTATCAAAAAAGTTACAGCGTTTTAAAATTAGCCTATTAAATGGACGGAGACAACAAATGCGGGTGTGACGTCCTCTTGAATGATGAACATAATATATGTAACTCGCGAGAGTTTTTCACCTCTAATATGTATTGAATTAATTTAATGATAATAAAAACTTGGAGGAGCGGTTTGATATTATTTTAATCTGTTTAAAATGTTTTAAAATTATAACCTAACACAAAATTATCAAATTATTTAGTCATTTAAGCTATAATGTATATACACATGTATATTATTAAAACATATACAACTAATTATGTAATGAAAAGTAAATATTTAAATAAATTAATATTTGTATTTGTCTATTTAGTCATTAGCTATTATTTATATACTGATATTATACAATGTTCCGTATAATAAGTGTAATTTGGTTGATTCAGAAATTTTTTTGAAGATCTCATCACAGCTGAGGATTTTGTTGTTACCTACGTACACGCGAGCATTAATAAATCTTAAATTTCCAAAGACCTCGTTGAATAGGTATATACACAATATGCACAATAATATATATTATTGTGTATGTTTTGCATACACGCAATTTCACATTCAACAATTGAAAGAGTATTGTTAAAATTAAATTTTAATTTCAACGATCTGAGTATATAGGTACATACTTCATACATATTTTATACCTACAAGATATTTAGATAAAATATTCTGAAAAGCATTAAACCGTATATTTGATAACATATTATCTTTCGTTATTTATTGTATTCTCCGTTTTCTAATAATCTTTTAAAAATTACACAAAAACCGGCTCTAATGACTTTAATATTGTGTAGTTTATTTTATTTTATTTCATATCAAAATTTAAAGAAAAAATTTCGTTTTTTTCGTAAAATCACGTATTATAGAAATAATATTTTAGATTTGGAGCAAACGTTTATATAGTAGATTATTTTGATTCTTTTTCATATGTCCCATAAATACTTTTTTATATAGGTATAGGAGTTTAAAAATATACATTATATACTCGTATATAGTATAAAGACCAAAGTTTCCCATTTTCACCCGTCTATATTGATTGGGAGACAAAAAAAGTACTTTAGAAATATTATTTTCTGGACATTGCCTGTAGTTTCTGAGAAATTGGCCAAAGCGACGGGAACTTTATCATTGACGTAAGTAAACCGACATTCATTTAATAATCGTTGTGTCGTATAAAACTATTTTAAACGCAATGATATACATTAATATCAAATTATTATCGAACTATCACTATTTACACGTCTCGAGTTCCGCTTTTTATCAACTCTTTTACTATATTTGTATCTTTGTTAAATCATCCTTAGTCATATTTTCAAGATCAACCTAGTAATTTTTTTTTGTCTATCAATAATAATCAAATATATTAACAATTCCATTTGGTCGATTATAAAATATTATGATCAAAAGTAATTGTTTATAAAATTCAGTAACCAAGTTGCATATTTTGGTCAATCGCGAAAACATGGCAGTTATTAAATTGTTAATATTCACTCATGACGTAAAATTATATTGTCATATCCGGTTTATCGATCTTTGCCATTTCACTAAACTGTGACAAATCTCTGTGATACCACTCAATCGTTGTTCTGTTATAACACATTTCACTTATCATGTATGTAACTCTTCAGTTAGACGATAAATATATTTGTGATTTAGGCTGTACATTTCTGACGCGTAATTTATGTCCCTACTAACATATTGTGGAGAAAGTTTAGTGCACATTACTGGAATTCAAACCAGTCACACTATTCTCGAATATGAATTGACTCTTTATAGGATATTTCTACTGTTTCCAATATTGCATCATACATGTTTATAATTACTAGTAGTATATTTTATAAGAGTAAGGAGTCTGTGTAGGTAAACTGAGGATTTTAGGGTAAGGGCAGAAGTGTATCAGGGTTCAGCTTTGAGCCCTTGCTTATTTTTCATGGTAATGGATGAAATAACAAAGAGTATACAGGGTGATATATCATAGTGTATGCTGATTGCAGTTTCTATATTACTGATAGGAGAGAGTCCTGAGGTAGTGAATGGTAGACTTCAAGAGTGGAGGGAAGCTCCTGAAAGTAAGGGACTAAGGTATAGTGGGAGTAAAACAGAATATATAGAGTATAAATTTGGTGAAAGTGAACACAAAGGGAATAGAGAAATACTAGAAATAAAGTTAAGTGGGATGTAGTGGGAGAAGTTGAGAGGTTCAAGTATTTAGAGTCCGTTGTACACAAAGATGGGAGCTTCGAAGAGGTTATGAAACACAGGATTCAGTGTGGATAGATGAAGTGGATAGAAGCATCAGGCGTTTTGTGTGACATAAGAATCCCTATTAGGTTAAAATAATTAAAATAACATGAAATTAGGTTAAAAGGTAAATGTTATAAGGCAATGATGAGACCTGCAATGATGTATGGAACAGAATGTTGGGCATTAGATAAAAAAATAGAACAGGAAATGAGTATAGCAGAAATGAGAATGTTAAGGTGGATGAGTGGAATAACTAGAGAGGATCAAATATGAAATGAGTATATAAGAGGTAATAGGTAATATAGGAATAACTTTGATAGTTGACAAAATGAAGGAGAATAGATTGTGATGGCTTGGACATGTAATAAAAACGGAAGAGACTGAGGCAGGAATATTAGTACAAGAAATATATGTTGATGAAAAGAAGGAGAGAAGACAATCGAAAAGAAGTGGGGTATATAATGACGAGTGATATAAGGAATTAAATATGAGGTTATTAAATTCAAAATGCTTTAAATATATTTTCCCTCAAAATATATATTTTTTTTTTTCTGTACATTTTGCTTTTACTCTATTTATGCCATCTGGAAACTAAATTACTACATTCAATACGATTTGATAATCGTTAAGTATTTACTTTGAAAAAGTTTTATATAAACACTGTAGCGCTTTATAGTCAGTTAAATAGTACACCAAACTCCACGCAGATACGCTATCCAACGCAATAATTTAGTTAAATATGCTTTCAAATTAATAATAATAAATCACCATATTTACTATATTATATACATAGCTTGAATATAACCGATTCAATTCCATTATATTCTTTATTCCAACTTAGCGAAACGTTTTTAATGGCATTATTCGACGTGTTGTATAAGAAATTTATTTACTTTCGTCAAAACTTCTTCGCAGTCAATATCACAGTGCCTGTATGTGCAATGTAAATTAAAAGGACATTACATGATTTTCAGTGTTAAGAATTTATTCACACAAAACAAACAATACGGGATAAAAAAACAATTTATACCTAGTTAAATCGCCTATTATAAATGTTATAGAATAATAGAGATGATCAAACTAAAGAGAAAATAACCTTTTTTTAAATATTTATTTGTACAGAAAGCAAGGTTTCAACTCAAAAAACAATAACAATATACAAGTATATTTAGATATAAACATAATTACAGTTTAAAATTTATTAAAAATTGCTCCAAAGTTAAAGCATGGGTCCTCATTGGGGACACACCAATGAAATATGAATAAATTATAAAAAAAGTTGTGATGATTTCAAAATTGTATGAAAAATCATTTTAATATTGTTCATTTAAACCAGAAATTCCCAAAGAAGTTCAATATATACATTTTAACCATATAGTTAACTCTACATTAAGTATTTACATAGGTACTAAATTATTTAAAAAATTATTATCTTATTATGCTGGTCTGTGTATATTGATTGGATTATAATTAATATAGGCTACAGTCAGTTATATAACTTTTATTGATTTCACACTAGTAATTAAGACTATTCAGATTATACAAGTTATATGGACTATACGGATTATACGGTGATAGGTATAATACTTAAATGAATACACAGTTAATACTAAATTTGGGTGAAAAATATTTAAAATTAAATAACAGTGGTGATTTTACAAGGTAGGAGTGGATCGCCTTCCTTCATAGATTTTTTTATTTAAAAAAAATAGACTTGGTGGTTTAACGCTTTTGCATACCCATAGAAATATCAATATTAATACATAAAGACAATATTATAGAAATATTTGCAAAAAAAAGTTAATTTTATAATGTAAAGTATGTCCTATATTATAATAGTTATATCTTCTTCTTCTTCTTCTTCTTCTTCTATTTCTCCTTTACCCTATCTTCCAACTATTTAGGATAAGAGTAGCTGACCTCAACTTCCACAGAATTCGATCTCCCATATCCTCCCTACTTACACCCATCCACCACATATAATTCTTTATAACATACTCTTATTAGTCTTTCTCATTCCCATTTTCCATCAACAAATATTGTAATAACTATTATTACTGCCTCTGTCTCTTCCCTCATTAAAACAAGCCGTAGCTATTTCAATCTGTTCTCCCTAATTTTTTCAACAATTGAAATCGCTCCTATACTACTCTATATATATTTATTTCTTATTTTGTCCTCTCTAGTCACTTGCTTAAACCAACATAACATTTCATACCATACCATGCTCTTGTCAAGATGATCTTACAACACTCAAAACATGTTTTATCTTCTTATCCACTGCCCAATATCCATACATTATTGCAGACCTCATTACTGTGTTATAGAATTTACATTTTAATCTAAATGTGATTTTCCTCTCACAAAAAATACCTGACAATTATGTCTAATATCTAGATGAACAAAACGGTAGAATGGAGTGTTTATATTAATTTAATTATTTAAAAGAATTAGAGGTTTTCCATAATCGGTTTGAAACTGCTTCCTAATTTTTAAAGTAACCGCATCGCAGTTTTTAGGATAACCGTTTCTTGGTTTAAAACCATTCTTACTTCCCATAACCAGTTACCGGTTTTTTACCACTTCTAACATTTTAAAATATTTATTTTTAATATTTCATTTGGTTATTAAAAACTTTATAAAACTTTTGACTACTTGTCCTGCAACCATTTGGTCTTAACTTTCTAGTCCCGGAATATTCATTAGATTGTTAAAATTATTATTTTAATTTAATTATATAAAAATACTTAATATGTAAACTATATAATTGGTAGAAATACAAAATTAAAAACACATTTAAATATGCATGTGACAAAAAATAAAATAAAATTTTGTAAAGAATATTCCTATATTATTCAAATTATTATATAATTAAAAATTTGAAGACTTAAAAAAAAAATTTCACTCTACAGCATAGTAAATATTCTCATTTTTCATATTTTGTATACATTTTGACTCTACGATTAATAACAGAGAATTTGTAGTTATAGACCGCGGACATATTTTATACCTTTTAAAATGTATATGTAGCATTCCCTTAATGGTGCAATATACTATATATTATGATAAAATATAGATTATATGAAATGGGAATATACTTTACTTGCACAATATCGCCATATTTTTTCTAGTAAATTATTATTATAACTGTATACTTTTTGAAAAAAATAAATAAAAATCGAGATTACGCGCTTTTTTTGTAATAAAGAAAATGTTGATTACATTATACAAAGATTAATTATAAAATAAACTTTCGAAAACTAAAATTAGTTTAGACTATAGACTTTATAGTTAGATTGATATATTATGTTCCATCATTCCTAAGACCACAGTCTTTCGAAGATAATTAAATTCAATCAGAAATCAGAAGTCTAATAGAGTATGATCTTATATTACGATAGTCTTATAAACTGTCGATGAGATTACAAAATAGATAAATTTTCAAAAATTATCACGAATAAATTTAATATTCATTTTTTAATCAACTGTGTGTTATTTAAAGAGTTTATTTCAAAAAATTAACAATCAAGAAATGTAATATCTACATCTAGTAAATATTACAATATTACAATAAATTAAAGCATAAGAAAAAACCCGATACATCGAATTGAGTGGATCAGTGTGATCTTATTATGGGTCAATTATTCGGGCAAATTACTTAAGAACAAATGTGGTACTAAATCGTTTTGAATTTGAAAACAGCGATAAATCATACTGTTCTGAAAACGATTTGAAATAAATTTAAGTGCTCATAAAATAAAATAAAATTATTATTTGTTCTACGGATTTTCGATCTTTCACAGTGCATAAATACATTGTATATTATTTGGTATATTACCTCTCTAAAGATTAAAGTATATTAATACCATTCGTTGTAAACTTGCAAATTTTGAAGCATTCCTTTTACCTTAATAAATGATTACACACACAATATAAACTCGAACATTTTTTATATTCTATGCACCTATTTTAGAAAACAATTTGTACTGCACACAGCTAGAAATTAAACTAGGATTTTTAATACTCAGGAGAAAATTATAAAATTACATCCTAGGGTAGGTAAGGTCATTCATATAATTTTTCCCAAAAATCACGTCAGTACCATATTTAGTGTGGTGTATTATTTAAAAAAAAAATAGACCTTCAAATATTTTATACCTCCCAAAATATATACGCTCCTTCCCCCCCCCCCAAAAAAAAAAAAATTAATGTCCGGGAATAAATCCTCAACTACCCCCCTACTAGTTACGCTTTTCACCGCACATTTTTACGATATAAATATGTGATAGGCTATATTATATTATATTTGTAATGAAAATAGGTAGGTACATATAAGAGAAAATATGTTTTAAATAAATTCAAGAAAATTAAAATTTTTAGGAAAAAATCTTACTTAATTAAACTTGTATATAGAAAAAAATGTATTTAATACAACACGATATTTTAATTTGTACTGCACATTTGCATTTTTGTGTTGAACACTTTGTGTCATATAATAAGGGTCGTTATATGCACCTTAGTCTTAGAGCTAAATCTGAAATACATAGATATTTTATAGACTCTAAATTTACTCAAAAACAACTGTAAGTCTCCACGTTCAGTAAAATGCAGTCGATTTCTCTTTTAAGTTAGTAATATTGTTACAGTACTAAATCCACGTTTAAATAAATACAACGATAGGAATACGATCTGAAACTGTTGAACAATTTACCATAATCCAGGGTACAGTTACGGAATTGCTTTTGTAGCCAACATTCTTGGTAGCCATTCTTAAATTTGATTTTTATTTCTTCGTTTGTGGTCAGTTCTATAAGTTGTTCTTCTAACTGGAATGATCCTACTGTGTTAAAATTTGTAAAACGATCTAACACGCAGTCTGGTATGTCCATATACAAAATGTTTTGGAATCTATCTTTAAAATTACCGTAGAGGTTCTCCAAATGTTGGCAGTAGACAAGTAAGTCGTTATTGTTGAAGGAAACTGCAAATAAATTAGGAAAGTGATTAGACTCACGTCTGCCTATATTTCTCTTATATAATAGCAGTTTGACTATAAAATAGCAACAACATTTTTTGTTTTAATCAAGTTCAAGTCGTCACCTTGAAGTTGGAGATTGACGTCAATAAAAAATTTATACAGGTCTGTCAAGTACGCAACATCATTTTTTGATGTAATCAAGTTATCGCACAATCCTGTGTCATTGTTTTCTAGAAACTTTATCACAGAATTGAACAGTTTAGAAAATTAGGTCAAACAAGTACCTTTTGATAGACTATGAACTCCTGTATGAAGCAGTAATCGGTTGAAATCTTCATCAATAGCAACGAAAATCTGACTAAATAATTTGTCATTTAGTGAGTTGCTTCTTATTTTATTAACTGCTCTAATAACATATTACAGTGATGTATGCAAGTGTTCACTTAGATTTCTCGCAACCAAATGATGGCGATGTATGTCGCGATGTATTGCAAGTACGCCTGGAACTTTATTTTTTAAGTACGCTATGAAGCCATTATGATGCGCTGTCATAGCCGGAGCATCATTCGCAGAAATTGACATAATATTCTCTAAAGGAATTTCGTTTTCGTCAAAAAACTGTTCCAGTGTATTGAATATGGTTTCTCCTTTTGTATCTGTCTCTAAATTGTCAGCAAATAATAGTTCTTCACATATTTTCTCATCATTGATAAACCTCACGTATGATAATAACAATACTTCATTAGTTGGTAAAGTGGACTCATCCAATTGAATTGAAAATTTACAAGTCTTCAGATGATTGCACAATGGTTCTTCAATGTTTTCAGCCATCTTATCGATTCGTCTTTGCACAGAACTATTGCTTAAAGGAATTTTTCGAATAATATCTACCGCTGATTTATGGAACATAATGGTTATTACTTCTTTTACTGCCGATAAAATTAATTCTTACCCAATAACGTGTGGTTTGCGATTTTTAGCAATTAACAATTAGATGCTCGAAGTCCATCTTTGTTTTGCTTAGAAGCCGCTGAAAAATAATTTAATTTATTTGGCTACGTATTTTTTTTCCAGGTCTTGAAAATAGGTAACATCTTTGTTTTTTTTTTTTATCTGAGTGCATTGTATTAAAATTATCTTGTATCCCAGAAGAAATTATTGATTCATTTGAAAATTATTTTTGACAAATAAGGCACATTGGTGATGATGGATTTGTGGTATTTTCGGTAAATCCGTATATTTGCTTCCGACATTAATATAATAATATAGTAATAGTATAGAGTACACAGCGATCATGTATAAAACGGCACAAAAAGGTGGGTATGAAACAGCATTTGGTTTTACGTACTCGACAGACGTGTGAGAATAATATTGCGACGACGAAACACGCGCACTCACAAATATAAAACGTCCGAGATTTAGACATAAAACGCGTGATTTTTCCAACGAAACGATGACGACCACGCAAACATGCACTGAAACGACACACAGTATTATCATATTTACCGCAGCATGCAGTAATACCAGTCACCACATTGTGTTGTTGGTTAAAAGTGCGCGTGCGTCAATTGAATTATTGAAACCTGTCTACTAAATAACTCTTATAAAACAATATACCTGTATATATTATAAAAAAAAAATAAATTGTATAATAAAATTAATATATAATACTATATATTATATATAAAGTTATTTTTATAATAGGTATATACTTTATTTTATTTTAGTTTGAAATACCAAAAAAACGTAATTTTTTTTAATCTTATATTTTTAATCAACCATTCCCCCCCCCTCTCAATAACGCTTCAATGCCCACAAATTTTCTTTGGGCCTTCTACTGCAACCCTGAATGGCATCCACCGCCAACAATTAGGGGGCGCTATCGCCCTTATAGCAAGTCTTTGGACTGTTAGTACATAAAACATACAAATGAGTATAAAAATCATAACCTTAAAATATTATATTATTATTACATGAAATCTTTAACCAATTTATAATGATAATAAAATTATAATTATTTTCAGTGATAATATAGTTATGAAAATATTTATAGGTACGTTTCGTGGTGACAGTATACGATTTAAAAAAATGTAAGAAGTGTATTATCATTATTCTTGGTGTCATTATTCTTATTTGTATTATAATATTCTTAATCCTAATGTATTCGGTTTGTTAAAATATTAAAATTGACTTCACAATACACACTCTATGACAGGCACACTTCTCTCCTCCTTAATAATAAGTAATAATGTAATGGTATATATGAAGTAGTCAGATGTCAAGATTTTATATTTTTTGTCTATAAGCATGCATTTTTCCCCGTCAATTTCGGATACATTTTATCTTGATGGAACTTCGCTGTAAATGTCGTAACCAATTCACATGTTATTACTCCGTCGTATAAAATGTAGGAAAAGCATCTGTGCCCCACTAAAAGATATTTTATAAACCAAAGACAACGGGTGGTATCACGTCGACCAAATATTTATATACCATAAATAAGATAATACGACTATTTAAAAAGCCAATCGCGTACGACTTTTTTCCTTCATCTTTTACTATTCACATATCCTAACGGCGAATTAAACACATTTTTATATTTAACAAAATAAATTTTATATATAAAAATACATTTTTCTATACATTCTACAAACAATATTATATTTAAAAAAGTCTGATATCTGTTTTTATTCCAAAACGTCATTGTATATGACACATTCGCGTTACTTTTTAAATAATAACATATAGGTTTATTATATAATATATGGCTTATTAAAAATAAAAGACTGCAGATCGAATTTTTTAAAATGTACTTTTTTACATATTAATAGTATTTGCAAAGGGAAGTGCATTTTTGTATCTAAATTTTGGTTCTTACATATAATTTGCAATTATGCATTAATGGAACGAATAACACAGCAGTATAATATGCTCTAAATAAAAAATTTTTTTTTCACCATGACAATTTATTTAAACAAAATTTTAACAAATTATTTAATAATAAACATTATCGTAAGAACCTATAACACTTGTAATTTTAAATTGTAATTAATAATATCGATATTGTTAAAATAAGTGAAAGTTTATCCAAAATGTTTATTTTACATATGTATATTATAATAAGACGTGAACAAATTTCTAGGAATGTTTGAAAACGTTCTCCAGCAAGGTAATTTCAGAATCACGAGATGAAACCATTTTCGTACTAAGCCTGCGATATTATAAGTAATAATGATATTAAACTAACGACGTAGTCGTCAAAATACGAATGTAAACTGATAACGTGTTTTAAAATTATTAGGGGTCAAATTTAAAAAAAATGTAAACGTTATTATAATTTAATCAATATCCATTTTTAGAGATTTACGTTATTAAAATTTAAACGTTATCAACTTTTTCTTATTGTTTTGCGTTATTACAATGTAAACATTACAACATTTTTAGTGTTTTGCGTTATCATAATTTAAACTATTTTTGTTTCGTTTTGCATTGCCTATTTCTATATTTTTTTTTACACTTTTAATACTATAAATACTTTTTTCGACTATATAAATAGAAGGAGAGTGGAGAAGATGATTAGTCAGGGAAATAGGAACCCTGAAAATATGATTAAGATCTTATATTATATTATAAATAGTATTTTACAATGAATAATAGAGCTTCTATAAGAATTATATAAATTAAAAGTATACTTATAAGAACAATACTCTTACATGATGTTTACGAAATAATCTATTGAATTTGTAAAATATTAGATTTTTATTAATAACATTTAAAAAAAATTAGTAGATAGCTATTAAACCCAAAATTATTCTCCTCGTGATGTTATTACGGTCAAAGGAGGGGCCATAAACTTATTATTATTTTTTTTTTTTGGTTTTGGTTCAGTTTTTGGGTAGAACAAGATTTTAAATATATTTGAAATGCTCATTAAATGTAAACTTTTAGTTAAATATTTTTAACATAATTAGAAGTTTCAGTATTATTTAGAAGTTTTTCAAATACTAGACATTTTTCAAATTCCAGTTCCGTTTTCGGTACTTGGTTTTAGTGTTATTAAATCATTCTAAAATCGGCTATTCTTAATTATATTTCAAACCATCAAACCATTTCAAACATATCAGTATTTTACATAATCGAATTCAAAGCTTCTAAATTGCAATAATTCCCATCTATTTTATCTTTTGGTGTACTAAATATATTATTATTATTTTGCATAGAATTTAAGGTACATTATCAATGCTCATTTTAAAATTCATCAGAACTCTTATCAAATCATCGAACAATATACCCAAAGTCTGAAATATGCTATTAAGAACAATATTTTTATAATAATTTGAAAGTGTAATTTCAAAACTTTATTAAGTTGAAGGTACTTTATTTTCGTTATTTTCCTATATAGTAAAAATATTCAGCGTTTAAAATGTCCGTAAATCGTATGTAAAATTATTATTGTAGTGGTTAAAAGGCTCAAAGCTATTTTCGTTATTTTAAAAACGGAAATTGTGAAATAAATATTAATGAAGTAGGTATATATACTTATATAAATAATTATAGGTGGGTTAATTAATCGATTATTAACTTTCAATTATCGTATTTTTATCAAGTAGATATGTACAACCGATAATAAATGTAGTATTCAAATTGTACTGTATGATTTACTGCTAAAACGATTATTTGATTTAAAAAATTAAAAAAAAAAAAAAGTTTTTGAAGTGGAAAAAGTTATAAAATATTCCATTGGTGTGAAAAATATATATTATTCACTAATTATATACCTAATAATATTAGCATTTAGAATACAATATTAAAGAATTGAAAAAATCTGTTGTAAAAAACTTTTTACTGAAAGAATTCTATAATTGAACTTCGAATATTTTTATCGAATATTAATACAGTGAAACAAATAATATTAGAAAGTTTTTGCGACCCGTAATTTTGTTTCACGTGTACGAGAAAATCACGTGACCGTAGTAGTGCGCGTGCGCAGTATTCCCGGGATGTGTTTTCCGTTCTTGTATACGAGAATGAGTGGAGTTTCTCGTTTACGAGAACGAAAAACATAATTTAAAAACGTCATATAATTTACCTATTTTGGGGAGGTTTTTTAATTACAAGTTTCAAAATGGTCTAATAGGCAATATGCGTATATGTTGAATTATATGTTATTATAATTTATAATATTTTATATATTATTATTAATTATTAATACCCTAATATTGTATTTATTCTATATTTAAATATTTAATTAATTAAAATTAATATAGGTACATTTTAATTTATTGTATCCAATATTTTTGGTTATTAATTATTTGTCTTTTGTGCATATAAACAAAGGTGGGCAAGTTAATGGAAAAAATTAACTTAGGTAGTTAAGTTAAGTTAGCTTAAATGACTTCAGTTAAAAGTTAAGAGTTAACCAAAAATAAATTTAACTGATTAAGTTAAAATTTAACATTGAAAAAATATTCACTTAACTCAGTTAAAAATAAGTTAATTTTTTTTTCATTTAACATTTATGTCTTAAATTTCATGACTTTTTTTAATTATTCAAAGATTTAAGAATAAAATTTCCACTATTTACTTTTTTTAATATTAGATACTAGTTACAAGTTTGTAGGTACTATGATACGATTTCTTGTCTTTTACGTCCCATTAATATAATAAAAATAATTTGTAAAATTAATACAGATTTTATTATTATAATAAAATTTGTTATTAAATTGAAAAAATATTCTGTATAAATTTACTATTTTGATTAACAAATGAGCGTTTGTTCTACGTAGGAGAAGAAAAAAGGAACAAAATATTTGTTAATTCAAAAAAATTTGTATTCAATTAAATAATTTTACCCAAGACATTGATAAAAGGTATTGTTAAATCAATAATACGTTTTGTTATTCTATTGTTAAATGAACAAACATTTTATTGGACTTATATTAACAACCATATTATTAAGGTAGTCTATTTTTTTTTATTAAAATCACAGAAATATTTGGTTCAGTGTATGGAAATCTCATTTGTTCACGTTATGTGTTTACACTGAAAATTTTACGCTTTTTTCACGTACGAGTGAGGCCAATATATGCGATTCCCACGATGTCGGGAAATTATTAAATCCCTCACCGGTTATTTGGACTACTATCCAACTACTACGCAGTGTAATAATATAACAATATATCCGAATATACATTTATGGCGTAGCGAAGATTTCCGGACCGACCGCGCAAATACCCCTCGACACCCCGCAGAACGACAAACTCTATCTGCCAACCCGTGTCGAAGGAGAATATTATTCCGACAAAGTTCGACAATAATGTTTATTCGAAAATGATATAATATAATTTACGCACAAATATACCCAATAGGTATAATGTAATATTATATTGTATAATATAGCTGCAGCAGGTATATTATAGCCCCTCAGACAAAGAAGACCAAAATAAAAAAAAAAGGCCAAATAGCAGAAATAATTCGTGTCTAGAAGCCAATTTTGACACAGTTGTAGGGGATGGTGTCCCTAACAATACATACTAAAAGTATTGATGGGTAACTCAAAACCTATTGACTCTAGCCGAAAAAATGTTTATTTACTGAATTAATAATCGAGACTATTTTAAGTACTGACCAAGTAAACTACAGGATGACGATAGTTGTAAAATATAATATTAAAATATTAATTTGGTAGACTTTTAAGTTTTAATTGATAAACTTACTTTAAATGGATCGATATATTATAGTTTGATTATATTGTAAATAATAAAAAGGTTTAATGATAAAAGTATCTAAGAACCACGATCTAATAATGTACGAGTAGATAACAAATCGATACCAAAACTCCAACCACATATTTTATAAAATTACTGGGAATATTAAATATCCTTACTATGGTTTTTGTTATTTTTAAACGCGGTAATTTTCAATATGGAATAAAATACATACTCTGTGAAATGTTCAGGTACTTAAAAACCATATTTTGAGAATCATGATGAAATTATTATTATTTTAATCTATTTTATGTACGTAATTTTTTAATAGATTTTTCTCATATGTTTGATAACATTTACCTCTTAAAAGTACTATGATGATAACATCTATTTTCTACTGAAAAATGAGTACAAACGAAAAAATTAGATTATTTGGTAAAAAATTTTTCACAGAAACATATAATAATGAACATAATTTTAAAACAAATAAATATTTCGCTCACTCAGGATGTAAAATTTAGTCATTAAATTAGCTTTTAGAACATTATTGTTACTATCTTAAGTCATCCACATTCTGTCTTTAGTTATTATTGAATACAATAATTTTCACCTACATCTAACCATATAGATTTTAAGGGTTTATAATCAATATTTTTTGTTTCTCTGGATTCACAAAAACGCAACTATACCAGTAACATTACTCTGAAAATCCAAACAACGGTTAATAATTAATATTAGCAATATATGTTTTATGATATTTTGATAAGTGACTTGAAATATTTTTGTGATTTGTACTAATTACAAATGAAATAAGATAAATATACAGGTAGGTACATAAAAATTACCGGTTATCTGAAAATTACTACCAGTGGAGTTCAAATAATCTACCCCTTTCTTTTGGATATAGCAATACTTAAGTCGGAGTGAATAACAATGTAGACATTTCCGAACAGTGGTTGTAGAGTTAACTGTTTTTTTTTTTCACGGACCACACGCTGTTGACTATTGTCAACTATAAAATGTATTTATAGTATAAATAAGCATTCGAACTTTATATGATTCGAGCACCATAATATATTGATTGCACATATAGGTATCTAAAGATACGTACGATAAGGTATAATAATAATTATTAAAAAATCATTTATTGTTTCGCATGAAAACAGCAATTCGTTAAATATTGGAAAAAAAAAATTTTTCTTACAATTTCCAAATACTAAATTTATATTACATTAAATTATAGAACGTCTTTTATTTTTATAAGGCACGTTATACGGAGTAGAAAATAATGGTGTCCCGGCCCATCCCAGACCTATAAAACATTATGTATAATTGTCATTATCATACAAATCATTGTTATTATTATCATTGTTATTGTTACTGTTCGACCGTGGTATTCAAGTTTCTTAATTAACTATAAATATATATATAAACCTCGGTGGAGGCATGTGTTTGCGACGATGTTCGTTGGTGCACAAACGCCAACGGGGGTGACATAACGGCAGACGACATAACGGTTAGCGTTAATATCTTATAATAATGTACACTTCGGCGAGGCCGGTTGAACGTCTCGTGTCGAATAACCCTATTAACTTCTATGCCATTGATTACGGTAAGACTACGACCCATCTTTATAATATAATAATTACAATACGGGGTTTATTATACAGCGTGTTCCATTTATTTTTTTTATTATTATTACTTTTTTTTTTTTTTTTTTATTGCTAACCGTTTATAGCCCAAGTATAAAAGAGATTAGACGTTAAGAAATCCCGAATTAATAAAAAGGAGAAAAAAAAAAACAATAATAAGTATGAATTTTATAATTATATACAATCGTAGTATAAACTGAATAAGGTGAATTAAACACAAATTAAAGAAAAATAGCTTGATAACAATATTTGCAATGTGCATGAAAATGAAGGAAAAATTATGTTATCGTACCTGTGCGCAATAATCATCTATTACGCTCACGATGTACAAAATATAGCCACTCGAAGAGAGACATTAAAAAATA
Source organism: Pemphigus obesinymphae (assembly GCA_025469235.1). NCBI lineage: Eukaryota > Metazoa > Arthropoda > Insecta > Hemiptera > Aphididae > Pemphigus > Pemphigus obesinymphae. Next base: position 36,654 of record JAIPRL010001399.1, on the reverse strand, counting down.
AATAAAATCTAAAATAGCTATTTACACCATATAAGTATGCATACACTGTATATACGCTGTATGTAAGTCATACATCGTATAGAAAGTATTTATCCTTAATTATATAGTCATATACCTTTCGTGTACGTATACGCATGTATACAATGTATATCCACAAATGTATACGCCATACTACGGTGTATGACTACGGATACTGTATAGGAGGAAGTTTTTCTTCTACCTTAAGGAAACTACTGGAAAAAGGAGAAAAAAACCATAAAAGAACTATGTATGTATAGAGTACCCTCTAAAACCTATCGATAGCATACCATTGCCAGAGCACCTCCTCGATTCATTTCTGGTCAAAAATTTATATACAGAAATCAAACAATTAACATCATTATTAAATCAATAGTTTTCTTGCTCTAAAATGGACATGCATTGGGCTAAACAAAAATACGATGGTGGTGCTAATTTTTTTCACAGTATTTATTGAAGTACAAGGTAAATACAAGGTATATAATATAGAAGCTTAGGTGTGCACACGGAAACTTAAGCTCTGAAATTTTTATTTCCGTAAGTAGATCTGGAACATAGATTTATCGGTTCACCATCAAACTGTTGTTATAATGAAATTGGAAAATCGTTCGCTTGTTCAGAACGATCCATTCAGGATTTAAGAATCCCGTACAACTATATATACTATACCCCAACATTTACCTAACCATTGCACAGCAGATAATTCAAAGGAAACTAGAATTTGAAAGCTAAAGATACACGTTAAAAAAACCAAGATTATGACACACAAATTATATATTTATACGACTGCAGCTGTTTGATTTAGGTACATTTTTATTCGAATCTCTTCTCCTTTTCACTTAACACCAAGCCTCGTCATATCGAAATAATATCTCTTTAGCTTGGGAATGTAATGACGTAGTTTTCCTTTGCTTTTCTCATAGCAGTATTCTGGCCGATAAATTTTCTTCAAATTTCACCCAGAATAGTCTGTTAACGAGCCGTGACTAAAAGTTTCTTCTTTCGCCTCATTTTAATACTAATAGGTACAGTTCCTGTATCAGTGCTTAATCCCTACTAGGGATTTAATTTACTTACTGAAATCGCTCGCTTGGAGCTTTCCACCAGTAAGGGCTCAGAGTCCTTGGGGTTGCTAGACCCAAAACATATAATGTGTTCTCCGGAAATTTTTATTTTAATAGGCTCGAAAATTTAAATATATCCAAAAAGAGGATCGTGTAAAACTCGCAGTATAGGTATTTTGTCGGACTACATTTATGTAAAATATAAAATACATCTATGTTAGAAATTGGACTCCACAGATAGAGTGTCTTCTTTGACGATCCGAGTACACACTATCAAAATCAGAAGGGAACGTTACCTCCACCTTACCCACAAGAAGTAGGACGACAAACGACGAAGCATTATCAATAATTCAACGCATCCGTATATTCTTATATATGTAAATAAAATAACAGGCATATGTATATATTATGCTCAGCGGCGATACCTTGACAGCAGCTAATGCACATTTTATTTCGCAAAGTTTTTGTTTGTCACGTTTCATTTTATTTTGTCCTCTGTTCCACATAAAGGAGAAAAATAAAATTAAAAAATATAACGTAGTACGATAGTAACGATAGTAACGATATAATAATAATAATAAGGACGATATGAATAAAAATAAAACCGAACTTGTACTGGATAATAAATCAACAGTATTGGATGACGTAATGCAAATTACAAATAACTGTAACGAAATTACAATTTATTTCTTATTTATTCAACTGAAGTATTTGTTACAATTTAACCATTTATATAATATAAGTCGATTCATTTAAGCTATATGTACGATATTTTTAATTATGAATGGAGCGTGTAAGAAGCATATTTTGGTATTACAGACACAGTTGTATTCTACTTACTATAAACTAGCGCAAACCCTGGTAGAACCCCCCCCCCCCAAAAAAAAAAAAATAAAATAAAATATATTAATTCGTTCAAATATATTTTCAAATCCGAATAATACGTTTTGTTTTTATATTATACATGGTAATTCATATTTTAATTAATAATATTTATTGTTATTATTATTATTATTATTATTATTATATTCTCATCTTTTCTAGAAATATAATTTTGTTATTTCATTGCCCGTATTCCAATAAACTAGCAATTTCAGATAACTTGATAAGCAGGTGTAATCGATAACTTATATTAATATTAACATTTTACAAAAAAAAAAAAAGCAACGTCATTAATTTTGGAGTAATTAAGTAATCACACCACCATTTTTTTGGTCAAAAACAACTCATTCTATTTCCAATAGTTTGGCACGATGCTCCGATAACAATTTTGAAAACGTCTATAGATTTTTCATAACTTATTCGAGGGGATGACTGAACTAAATTTTTCATTTTCATATTTTATAGAATAAGTAAAACCATTTCAAGTTTCTAAATTGTTTAAAATTGTGAACATAAATATCTAATTAAATAAAAACAATTATTAAAAAGTGCTTCAATCATTCCCTCGTAAATGTTATGGAAAATTCCAATATTTTTTTAAAATTAAAATTCATGTACTCATTGCGACGTTCTAATGGAATTAGAATTGTCTATTTGCGTGAAAAATATACATTTTTTCGTGGTTATAAAATAGCTAGCTGAGTAGCTGACACATGTACGTGGGTGTATGTATAGCTTTCCGTATAATTTCGATCAGGGACTGGAACCTTAATGATTTTTTCGGTTTCGGGTTTTCAATATATAAACTGAGGTTCCGGTTTCGGTTAATACCGGTTTTAATCGGTTCCTATGTTTTTTTAAATTAGCAAAAACCATAAGTACCTGCTACAAAATAGTATTATAATATAAAATACTGCTAATTTACACAATCGTACTACGATAGGAATAATATAGTACACACTTTCTCATATTAGTATAGGTGTTTTTGATTTATTTTTTTCTAAAACCAAGTTGTAATGAGTATTATAATAGTATTATATATATATATATAAGTATAGTATAATAATTAAAAGATATACACACATTATAATGAGCATTAAATTTTTATCATGACAAAAAGACAAATAGGACATAAAATTAGGATTTATCGGAACCGAAAATAATCGAAAAATTGATAATATCAGTTCCGGTTTTGGTTATGGTTTCTACAAACATTAAATTTGGGTTCCGGTTAAGGTTTCGGTATCAAGATTTTCAAAGGGTTCCGATTCCAAAACCGGTTCTTTTCGGTACGGTTCCAACTCGTGTGTTCGATACGGGTTACTAACACTAATGATCACGTACGCCTCACACAAACACAAAATCGTACCAAGTAAGTATAATAAATTGTCTAAATAACACTCCTTAAAACTGTGTGGTGTGCAGGCCCTGAGTAAAAATAATACATTTGTAGGTAATGTAAATGTAATTTTAACTTATTTTATTCGATAACCCATTGAACGAAATTTAATTACCTTTTAAAAGTAATTTACTCGACACTAAAAATAAAGAGCTCGACTAACGTAGCTTAAAATAGGGAAATTGCATGGTTACATAACCGATAAATCTTCATAAAACATTTCCAGTCAAATGATGTTCCTAAAACATTTTTCAAACGTTTATGTTTTGGGTTCAAATATATTTAACAATAATATATTTTATTTCGACGGTCTGAAAATTTTTTAAGCGTATGTATTTTATGGTTTTCTTTTTATCATCTTGGAACACAAATAATGTTATTTAGAATAGTATTGACGTATTACGTATTAAAATTTTTATCGAAAAATTCATGAAAAGTACGTTCTAATTTTTGGCACAAAAGAATATAATATTTTCAAAAGGGCGGGGTTATTGAAGCAATACACGTTAGAAAATCATGTGGTCAATTATCAAGTTATCGATTATATTTAATTAAAATGTATTATTTTTAAGAATTAAGATATACAGGATGCGAAACGATGGCTTATCAGATGATGACAAAACTTACTCATTTTTAAATCTAACTATAGTAGCGCTTAGAACAACGGTGGAAAGTGTTGTACTACCTATAATATACAGTGCTATTATTAGTACCATTATTACCTTTAATAACATACATGTTTTTATATCATAGAACAATATTATTCGAAAGAAATCTGGAATTTTTATTTATAAAAATTCAATTGTACATATAAAAAAATTCAATATTTTAAATTAAAGATTTTCAAAGTTTATTGATATATTCTACTACAATTTTTAGGTCTGCTAAAAATTTTAAAATATATTGCGAAATTTTGTGTTACGAGTTGTTTATCGTCTTTTTGAACTCAATTTGGTGTTCCATCTCATACGAAAGATATATGGGAAAAGACCATCGGCGTGGAATTAAGAAATAATTCAAAAGTTTTCCTCATTCATTTCTGTGATAGATTATTTTAATTTCTGACGGATATTTATTCGATAGGTAGCTGACCAATAGCGTCCCATCAGGGCACTAGTAGTCATATCTGAAATTTGAGAACATTTCGTCTTAATAATCCTTCATCCGTATAACTTAATCCGTGATTATTAAACAACAATATATAATCCAAAATTTAAGAGTAAAATCACATGTCACTTCTATACCACTAGAATGGTTTTATTAAATATTATTAAATAATTCAATAACGATAATGGGAATTTCTCCGTTTATTGAAGAAAATTGTTTGTAATATCTTATTGATGAAAAAGTTATATACCAAATGAAGAGAAAATTACAATTTTTTGATATTGGGTAAGTATGATAATACTAAATTATAATAATAATAAAAACTAGATCAATAACTTAGGACAAAATTTTCATCTTGAATATGATCATTTTTGATAATTTGATATTCGTTCAAAGACCCATTCATACGACACAGGATATACGAGTAGGTATAGATAACAGATTCATACAGATCACATGCAATTTTGATTGTTTTTTTTTTTTATAATTCCACATTCGATTAAAATATGACTGTTTTCGACCAGTTTCCAATCAAATTACTTTGTTTGAACTACACAATCATTTAAAATCTGATTTTTAATGGGTACTTTATATATTTATACTTATCGTCAAAATTATTAGGTATGTGATGTTTTTATGAAAGATTTCTTATTTCGATATTATTTCCAAAACATATATTATATTAGAATTTTTCCACGACAAAACTAGGAAAAAAAAAACGTTTTATATTTTTTTTAATTTATCGCATTGCTCCTATATATTATAGAACTTACATAATGGTAAAAAAGTTTCTGGCAAAATTATATCCCTTGCGAATTTATTTGAAAAGTTTTGATCGAACTTCAGGAAACACCGTGACACGTGCCCCCTCACGTACCTATATAAGTGCATACTGTCATATCTGATAATTATTTAAATGCTGGTGAATTATTAACAATTGAAATGTGCTAAAGTAAATTAGAACAAAAAACTATATATATATATATTTAAAAAAACTCTAAATTTTTTAAATAAAAGGTTTTTTTTTTTACTATAACTCATTTGGTATAGGCACGTGAAAACAATATACATCCTTAAAAATACAAACTAAAAGTGAATGATTTGTTTTCGAATTGTATTACAATTGTGGTGTAAAAGACAAAAACATTTCAGCGATTTCAGTGGAATAAAAAATATGATTTTCTCATTTCAAATTCGATATATATATATATATATATATATAGGACCTACTATAGTATACTACCTACATTGTACAGTCAAAAACAACTACCATCAGGTTTTTAAAAACTTTATTAATTATCAAAACTTTTTAAAAATATATATGCGAGTACTTATATAGGTACACTACCTACACTTCTGTCTTTTACAGATGCAAAAATGTCATCGTGTTTGAAAAAAAAATTAATTTAAAGGAGATTTTCATGAAAAAGTTCTTTATTATTATTATTATTATTCACTTTTTTTGAAAACATGCGTAGGATTTAAATGATATATGAATATAGGTACTTATTATTATTTTACTTATTATTAGGTACTTATTATATCTACGTATAGATACGTATTCAGAATCAAACTAATAAATGGATTTATCGAAGTATCAAAATATATACTCATGTAGGATATATATGTACACTTTTGGTTCGTGGTAGTGACAGTATACTATATGTTATAGAATTTTCGTCAAAAAAACTTCACCATTAATATTTTAAATACCAGTAATAACTTAGATGGAAAATACTTCTACTGCAAAACTTAAATTCAAAAAATTTTTAAAACTAAGAACGATATTCTTTTCATTTCATTTCCATACCCACGTACGCACTTAACGTATAGTATTTTTTATTTTTTCATTTTTTTTTTTTTTTTTTTTTTTTTTTTTGTTATAACATCGATTTATTAAATATACGTCACGGGTTATGAATGTATTTTTATTTGTTTTTGTTTTTAGAAAAAACAGAAAAGAAGATTGTCATCGAAAAATAAATAAGACGAAAATAAATAATAAAATACCTATATATATATCGATAGCATAATGATATAATAAAATAAAAGAGAAAAAGAAAAAAAGCAAAATTGAAAGTGAAATGATACAGTCACATAGAAAAAAAATGAATAAAAACTCGATGGAGAATTTTTCGACCAGAATTGATATTGTTATTCGCCCGAAACGCACGATTTCAGACGTATATACTCGCGTCAAGTCAATATTCTCTGCAGTCGTCATCAAATTTTTTCCGTTTGAATACATCGACCAGAAATTTTGTATGTCACATAATTATTAAAATTATTGTTTTAATAATTGAAATGTTCAATATGAAATATTTAAAAAGTGCACTATGCTCGCCATGTGTCAGTAGGGTTGGAAACAGTTCTATAGATAATACTCTATTGGTAGATGTAGTTATGTAAATTTTCATAAATATATATTATTTTTTTTTGTGAAAATGTTCAAAAATAAGTGTAATTTTATTATTACTTTATTATTAAATACTTTGGTTATCAAATAATAAAAGTACAGATATTTTAAACTTCAAATTTAATACTATATGTTATTAAGTTTAAACAACTTTAAAATAATTATTCTAGGAATAAATGTACGATCATCGATCACAAACAGTAAAATATAAAGAGTAAATGATTTACACATTCATAAAAGATTATAAACAGTATGACTACATCCAGTACATCCTCACATCATGAAATATATATAAAAATCAAAATTTTAAAATTTTAAATAATTATTGAAAATTGTCAAGCTTACATCTCTAGTATTTGAAATAATTCACAAAATGTATTTCAAACACTTTTAGAATACCTACATTTTTTTTGTTTTTTTAACTAGATATCAATAACAAAAATAGTACCTATTTATAATATTATTATATTTAATCATTTTTTCTGTGTTTATTAATATTATAATAAACTGATAATACACACCTATCTACTAATTATAAATTATAATCAAATTTCAATGTTAAAGTTCACTATTGTGTAGTTCATTTACGTAATACGTAAGTAGGTATTTTCATTTTATATTTTTTGAAACTTAATATGACGTTATAATGTTCTCTTTTTTAATAATTAGGATTATACATACATATCATGAATTAAGATATACAGGATGCCGAACGGCGATCTGTTATCATTATATTACCCGGTCTGAAATGTTCTTTTTACTCAATTTGACTTGTAGCGCTAAATGATGACAGCGGTGAATTTCGAACTAATGCGGTAAATAAAGCTATCAGTTATCATCAACAAGTGTTGTTTAGTTATACCATTTTGTCATGGTTATCACCACAGATATATAACTAATAAAATATTATGTTCGATTGGCAAATTGTCGCGGATTCTGAATAAATAGTTACACTGTATTAGTTCAGAATCCACTACCGTAACAAAATAGCGCTATAAGTCAAACTGGGATGGGATAAAAGAACCTTCTGTCTTCTCTTGATATAGTACCGTTCGGCATCCTGTACATAAAATTATAGTATAGTTCGAATTTCCATTTTTTTTTTAAACATTCAATATTACATAATACTGCTCCTACTATCATTAATATTCCTAATATTTCATATTCCCGATTTTATTATTTACTTCCAATTACAGACTCTAATATTTTAATAATCATATCTTTTTTTAAATAGATTGCACTTTTTCCAAATAAGATTTTAAATTATCTTCGGAATCAAAAATTGGAATTCGTATAATATTAACGTAATTAAGTAATTGCGATAATTAAATGACTGATATTTCTCTGATTTTTGTAACTATTGTTGCTTTTTGCGTATTTCAATTTTACGTATTATTTTGGATCATAAGATATACATATTACATTTTTTTTTTAAACGATCAACAGATGTTTTTTTGCCAGAAAATCTATAATAATACTTATAGTTTATTAATAAAAAGAAATACATATTATGCAAAAACAATAAAACAATAAATACACACAAAATTATACATACAAAAGAAAATGTGCTTAGTGTATTTAAAAAAAGATTATAGGTAACAACTAGTTTCGACCGCAAGTCATCATCACGCTTATTATTATTTAGATACCTTTCCTACCTAACTTACATATTTAAATTGTCTTTATCAATTTTTGATCCTACATTGTGAGTTTAAGCTCGGAAATTTGTATAAAAATGCAATGCGATATTAAATTATCTATGTCTTTTTTAGCGGTATTTATAGCTACAAATCATTTTTTGGGGCGTAATCCTTTAGCATAAAGTTCCAGTGAATAATAATATATGTTTTTTATATTATATGATTTTTTTTTTTTTGTTTTATAAAAGGGCCGATTCTATACATTTTCCCAGGCTAATTTTCGCCAATCCACCTCAATATATATAAGTATATACCTATACTTATATAAAATCTCATATCGCTAACAACTGTAATTTCTAAATTCATTATAATAAAGTAATGTCAATAAATATAATACTTTAAAACTATTTATTTCATAAATAAAATCAACATATTTAAAATTGGAAAATAACTGTCCCCGCTAAATATAGTTAAAAACAAAATAAGATAATATAATATACTGTAAAATAGTATGTACACAAATACAATTTACACTGATGAAAAAATAATAACATTATTTTTAAATATGTAATTGAACTTTAAAAAAGTATTCAAAATACTCTATCAAATACTTTTAAAAAAGTATTGAAAAATTATTCGGAATACTTTAAAATTATTCCAAATATTGCATTCGGAATACTACATAAGTCTGCATATAAGTGCATTCAGTATATTTGATTTGGTGTTCAGTTTACGAATTTCAGTATTGAATACTAAGAAAATATTGTATGAAACCATTAATTAATAACTAGTCTATGCAATAGTTACATAATTCAACAATCACACGATTCCTATAGAAATAAATAAAATTTTAAAAAAACTAGTCATACAAAATCAAATAATGTTTGGAAAATTTAAAAATTCAAGATTATTATAATTTGTATATTCCTACGTATATTTTCTTGTTATACATTATAAGTCTATAGGTGCTTTAATGGGATGGTTTCATATTTGATAGAATATTAAAATATAATAATCATACAATATTAAGTTAGGTAATGATATTTTAAAATTGACAATCATTATAAATAATAGGTACCTACACAATATACGTAATAAATCTATACTTTGATGGAATGTTTCATATTAAATTGAATTTTCTTGTGAACAATATAAAAAAGAAACTATTTTATACTTGCATGTTACAACACACTAAACTAAATGTCAAATTAGATGATATGCCTACAACAAATGGTCTTTAAAAAACTTCAATAAATAATATAAACGTTTTGAAATGTATATAAATATATACAATACATATCATTTTTATAGTTATCTATACTTAGATGGAACATTTTATATTAAATAAATCACAACATTAACATCTTCTTCTGCTTCTTCTCCAACTATTTGAGGTAGGACACTCTAGCCCTACATTTCCACTTAACCATCCCAGCATCTCCTTCACTTACCCCCATGTTCCTCATATCATTTGCCATCACATCCCCCAGATTTTTTTCGGTCACTTCATTATCATTTAAACGAAATATTATAATTATTTAAAAGTATACCTACAATAATTTAAATAAAAATAACAGAATCTATAATCTTGGAATATCATGATAGCGGATACTAGATACCGACATCAATGTATGTGATATATCACAGATAACAGGAATTAATTGTTATGTAACTCAAGTGGTTTAATAGTAATTATTACAATATCAAGTATTATAATAATTAATAAGAATTTCAAATATGTAAATAAAAAAAAAAATAATAATAATAATAATGACGTACTTTGTAGGTACTTTGAGTACCTATTGTTCTGGCTATAACTCTTATGTAGGTACTTGGACAATTTCATTTTATAAACTGTACTGTTTTATTCGATACAGACGTATCATTCATCGATAAATATTAGTGAATTTCAAAATATTATATACCTACTTAACTTTATTCACTACAATATTTATTTATTAACTGGAATATATATATATATACAATTAATCAATGTTATAACTAGAGCGCGGATATCTAGGCAATTGCATATTTTTTTCCTTTTCACATTTTTGGATTTTCATCAGTAATCTTGACGAATCATATTAGTTTGAAACTAATGGTGAATTTTTTATTTTTTATTTTGCTTATTACTGCATATTTAAAGATTATTGCATATTTTTGCATATTTTACAATAGTATATTGAACCGAAAATTTGAAAAAACGAGGTATAAAATAATATTTGATCAAGTAGAATAATCAAAAATAAATGTTGTAGGCACTAAATAGTAATTGTAATAAATATAAGATAACTGATCAATTACGACGTAAACTACGTGTCTATAATCTTAATCGCTCTTGCTGTGTCAGACATTTATCGACATACTACTCAGGAACGTCGTTTGTCGTTTAGTCCGTAAATCGTAACATGCCGAAAATAAGTAGTTCGATTTGCAATAAAATTCGAGAATGGATTTCCTCAGCAAACAAAGACATTGAGGTTTTCACTACTGATGGAAAAATAGTATTTTGCCAACCTTGTGGAAAACATATTGTTTGTCTCATTGAAAGTCTCATGTAGATCAACACATAAGAACAGGTACTTATCGAAATATAAATTAAAAATAGAAATACATATATTTCCTACATTTTTTAATATATCTGTTTTAGCTGCCCATGTGTCTGCACTTAAAAATAAGTTATCGAAACAGCAATTGCTTAAAACTGGTTCTACCAATAACACTTTTTTTTGAATATTTATGTTTGGCTATGGTCTTTTTTGACATACCCTTACACAAGTTGAAAAACAAACATTTTCGTAATTTTTTTGATAAATACATAAATCACCAGATCCCAGATGAAAGCACATTGCGAAAGAACTATTTAAATATATGCTATCAAAAAACAATGAATGAAATTAAGGAATAAATTGGACAAAATTTCATTTATATTGTTGTTGACGAGACCACTGATACACGGGGCTTATACATTACAAATTTACTTGTAGGAGTTATGAGTAAAGATTTTTCTGGAAACGTTATCTTTTAGCATCCGAACAATTTGAAAAAAACAAACAATGAAACGATTACTTGATTTATCAGTGACTTACTTTTATTAAGAAACGCTGTGTCTTATATTATGTTGAAAGCAGGGAAGTCCTTAAAGATATTTTATACTAACATGGTCCATGTAACGTGTACCGTTCATGCTTGTAATCGTCTTTCAGAAAAATTAAGGGAGTTATTTCCAAAAATTAATACTTTAATTAATATCGGGAAGAAAATATTCTTAAAAGCGCCGAGTCGAATCTGTGTTTTTAAAGAAATGGATGATATCCCTTTACCACCTATTCCAGTTCTTACAAGGTGGGGAACATATGGGTACTTGCTGCGTTATATCATGCAGATAATTTTATCAAATATAAAAAAGTTATCGAGAGACTAGCAAAGGATGATGCGCAAATTGTTAAAAAATGTCTGGATATAATTGAAGATGGTACTATGTTGTACCAAAATTAACTTGGAATTACTGATTTTCTAAGAAAAATTTCAAAATCTATAAATTACCAAAATGTTTATAGAATTTTTTGAAAATTACACAAAACAAAAATATAATAGTTAAATACATATTTTGTAAAAATGTCAAATCTTTAGATCCATTTTTTCCCCGAAATTCGAATGCATTTTTTTAAAGGAACACAAAAAAATTAAACGGACTCAATCGATAGATAATCAATTAATGATATTAACGCAATTAATGATAGTAATAACATTTGTTTACGTTCATTCGTTGAGGACCTATAGCTCAAGAAAGAAGGCCACGTGACGTCATAAGATCATACAACGCGGCGGACGCCTATGCTTTTACATAGGAATCACTGACGTGGCTCAAGATAATCATTTATATTTTCTGTTATATACAACGAAAATGAAAAATTAATACAAATTTCATAAGTCCATGTGTTTTGTTAAATTTTGGTATAAGTTTTATCGCACAAAAATAAATACAATGTATAAAAATGTTATATTAAATATATAAAATATTAAAAATACAGCATATGCCCGGAAGTTTTAAGGAGTTCTATGTAAGACGTTTCAGGGAAAATGAAAAATCAAACAATCTAAAAATAATAACTTTTATTTTATTTTGTAATCACGATATTTATTTAAAAAAAAATATGTTTACGCAAAACAAACGAATAATTATTTTGGTTGGTTTGGTAATTGTTTTTGAGTACCTACACCTATTATAAAATTTGTAGGTGACAATAATATTCGGATTAAACTTTAAAATACAATTTTAATGACGTTTGTTTATTTTGCAAGAACATATTTTACCACTGTAATGTCCTTGGTAAATATTAAATGATAACAGATATGTTTTTCTAAATGAACACTTAGTAAACTTCTATTTTCAAGTTTTTAAAAATGTTCATGTATATGATCATTTCGTTCAATCATTTTTGTATATCCATAATATGTACATATAAAAACACCAAATTTCTTATACTGCTAGTGTGGTTTTAGTATCTAACTATATAGTACCTACTGCTTATATTATAATCTTAAATTATAGTTTTGTAGAAAATAAACCAACGAATATGCGATAAGCAGCTATTATGAATAGCAGCGTCTGTTGCGCGCAACCTCGGAGGACCATAATATAGGATCGTATAACATTAATATTTTATATATTTAATATTTATTTTTTTATGTGTTATATTTACTTTTATACGATAAAACTTACATCAAAAATTAGCAAAGCACACACACTCATGAAAATTTAATTCATTTTTTATTTTCATCGAATACCTATAACAAAAGGTATAAATAAATAAGTTAATTCCTGTTAATTCTGTGTAAAACATAGGCCGCCGCCGTCGTGTATGATCTTATGACGTCACGTGTGATTTTTAAAACGCAGTAACTCAAAAACGAATCGTCTTAAACAATTTTTTTTTTTTTTTTATATACACATTTTTATTAATAATAATACATAATAAAAAAAAATACACTTTTTGTGTTGTATTATCTTATAACAACATAATTTAATATGTTATAGAAAATTTTAAATTACCATTCAATAAGATTGTGAAGACTTTGGAGATTTTTTTGAATATAAATAGATTGACGTACTTTTATCCTTAGATTAAATTTTCAGGTCTTAAAACCTAAAGTTTACATCATTTAGGACTTATATAAACCTCAAGGTATAAAATGTCTATAAATAGCATACAATTTAAAAAAAAGTTTGAAAATGTTATCGCCGTAATTGTATAAATTGTATAAAATGAAAAATTTAATAAATATTGTAAATATAAATGTATAAATGTATAAGTATATAAAAATATAAGTATATAAAAATATAAATATATAAATATATAAATATATAATTATATAAATATATAAATATAAAAATTATATAATTTCAAGATTTAATAATCATTATTTTCGGATTTCACAAGAAAAAATTCAATTTGAATTGAACGGAATCATGTTTTTTTGTAGTTTTTCCGTATGCACCTTTATCGAAAATGGCCAAAAATTAAAAACTTACCGATTTAATACACCAATCATATGAAAATTTCTACCGAATAATGGGTACACATGTACCAATTGCAATAAGACTTCTGTTCAAAAAGTTGATCGTAGAAAAATAAAAATAAATGTGTAAATAGTGTAAATCCACTAGTTCCCATGCTCTGCTTAGAATTTAAAAAATATATATATGTGTGAAATATAATTGTGAAATATTGATTTATTTTTTTCTTCGTCACACTTATACAAATTGAATCAGTATACTTTAATTTATTAGATTAGTGATTATATCACTTTCGTGCTTGACTCATTTAAAAGTCTCATACTCAGTCCAAAAGTTTGGTGGATGTTTACCTGCAGGTTTTTAATTAGGTTTGTTTTATAATCATTAAATTAATTTATTTAATGAAGTAGGCGCAGCAGGAATTATTTTTCGACGTTATCGATATATTATTTTTATTATATTATAGACTTTATGATCATGTTATAATTATTCTGTAATTTCGACCATCATGACGAATAATTTTAACAAGATCGTTCTGAAATATATGAATTTGCCTTACATTTAAAGTTGTAATAAATTGATTATAACAAGTGGGTCGTGATTCTATTAAAATGTATCTATTATCATAAGGCGTAACTAGTAGGGTGGGAGCAATTTAGACCTCCCCCCTTAAAGTTGCTTCAGTCGATTAAATCGTTAAAGGGTCATGTCCAATCTGAGAGTAATGGAATATGGGAAATCGGAAAACCGAAAGAAATTGAAGACCAACTAAGGGTTTAAAAATGAAAGACACTCCCCCCCCATAAAAAAAAATATTACTTCTCTACACCCCTGTCTATTGTAGGTCTATTCACTTTCAGAATTTTATCACGTTAATCAAACCCTGATTTACCAATTTATAAGCCCAGTATAATTTAAAATTTTATAGTCCGAATTTTTTTTTTTTTTTTTTGGAGGGGGTGTTTTTATAATTTGCTAACTATGATTTGAGCAATTAATTTACCAACTATTCGAAATACTCTTTCAAAAACGGCAAATAAGCAATAATTTTATCTGTTTTTGCGGTGTACTTTCCAGAGATTGAATTTTGTTTGTAAATTGTCAGTGCGCCCATCTTTCGAGTGGTCCCTGTACATTTGTCCTTGCATAGATATGGCCTAACGTTAATACATATTCGGTGTAAACTCAAGTCTTTTAAAAAATCATATAAAAATATAAATAGAATATGATATTCAAGGACGATTTTACACGTTCTTATTTGAACATCGTTTAACAGGGAAATTTGAATACTGCCCAAAAACCTATGGCGATAAAAATAAATAGTTATTATTTTATATTATTTATATTATATTAATTTATTATATATATATAATATATATATATAAATATATATATTTATATTTATATAATATTATTAATATAATTGCAATTATATTTGAAGATTTTAAAACCTACAATAAGTCTCTATTTGGCTTAAATATCTCGAAAATTAAAAATGCTAGAAATAGTTTAAAATTGGTAAAATATTTCCTTAATTTGTTTGCATTAATTTCAAATTAAAATATATTTTTGGCAAAAGTTTCAAGTCTCTAGATTCTAGGATATTGGATCATTATTAATTATGGAGTTACTAAGAAATAACCATAGTCAAATTAGACGAAATCATGTTTTTACGTAATTATTTGGTAATTTTCCTTACGCAATTACGCGGTAAATAAAACTATTTTCTCGCTTCTCTCAAAATCATAACATAATACATAGCATAGTTCACAGGAATATCTTCAAACACTAATATTATTAACGAACAAAACTGAACATTTAATATATTGTCTCTTTATATTTCTGATTATATAGTTTTTATGCTTTATATGTTTAGTGATATTACCTACACATAACATTCATTGGATGCATGAATGCACGGACGTTCACAATTTAGATTTTTGGTGAATTGTGTGTTCAAACACAAATAATACATCTAAAATAATTTTAGATGATTACAGTACATATTTCCAAAAATTTATATATTATGACTTAATAATAATTAAAACTAAAAATGTAAATGTAAAATAATCGTATAAATACAGAGAAATAAACAAATCAAGTTAATTAATATATTTGAATTTTGAAAAAAAATATAAAATAAATATAAATTGTAAAAAATAAAAATTATTTCACTGTTTGTTTTGTACTAATATAAAAAATATATATCGTTGATTTTGTTCTCCGGTGGGAGGTGGTGTCCCTTATGCCTCTTCCATAAAAATGTATCCACGCGATAGGATGTATGACGTAATTAATCGTATACGATAAATATTTCAAAAGTTTATATTCTATATTATATTTTCACGATTGAATTGGGATTTCGCGGCAAAACGAAAGTTTGAAGGACTGAATTTCCCTATGGTGTGCAAATAGTAGTTGGTATAGTGCATTGGGATAGAGGTAAGATGTTTGGAAAAAAAAAAATCGAAAGATATAAATAATGCGGTAAAAAGAGTAAAATATTCGTTTTCCGAGGCATTTGTATGGCGGCGCAGCAGGTGGGATGACATATAGAAGAAAAGAAATTCGTGCGTAATGTAATAACTAGGACATTTTATAAAAAAAAAAATACGAAAAATGTCCAATAAAAATAAAATTTATGCGTTAAAAATGCCACAATATTAAAAATATGAACTAAAACAATACCCTAAAAATGTATTTGAATTCAACAAAAAACATTTCTGAACGGTTTTGTATAATATTAAAAAAAAAAAAAATGTTTAATTAGTTTTATATTAGTTATTATTTATTTGCCGTCATCGCGTATTTATACCGTATCGTACATATAACGTTATTGAGGTTATATACGATTATATTAACGTTTGTCTGCACGTCACAAAGAATCCTTAGGCGCCACGTCCTTATCACGCATGCGCGCAGACCATAGATAATAAATAAATCTATAATATTATCTATCCTTATACATTTTTATATTAATCATAATATTAAATGTTTAATCTGTGATATACATTTTTGTGTGTAAAATTCTATTCAATTTAACAATGACAGAATAAATTAACGCTTTAATTTGTATACGAATTTTTTTCATTCTTATGCTTATCGATGACCTATTTTTACAAACTTGTGGAAAGTGACTAACAATTATTTTATAATGCTTGGAGTCTGTAGTGTGACGGGACCAGTTCGAAAACAATTACTATCCACACGGTATGTTTTAAGAAATGTATTTAAAAATTTGGGTAAAATACATTCTGACGAAAAAAAGGACTTGCATGAAAATGGAAATTTTAATCTATACGTATTTCGTCATTGTTAGGTTGAATAGGATTTTACATCATAGATAATGAAGAATTGATTAAATTAATTAATAAGAATAATTTTTATTATCAATGTTTTACATATAAAGTTTATATTATTATGATCACGAACTAAGATATATAATATAATATAATCTTAGTTAGTGTAGTAATGTAGATTTATTTATTATTTATGGTCTGCACGCAAGCGTAATAAGGACATGGAGCCTAAGGATTCTACGTGCTGCAGACAAACGTTTATATTATACCAGCTCTGTATTATGGATTTTGGGGATATTATTTACCGTTGAGAATTACATATAGGTAAACTGACTAATTGACGAAACAAGATAAATATTTTGAATTTTTAAAACATTTCATTATACGCTTAACTCTATATATTATATTTATTTATTCATACTGCAAACATAAAAAAGCAATAAAAATGGAAAAATGCTCTAAAAATGTCAAAAAATACTTTGAAAAGCCAAAATGTTTAAAAAAAAAAAAAAAAAAAGTGTAAACCAAAGTTTCATTTTTAAATTGTCTCGCGTATGAATCGTATTTTGCACTTGGAATTGCATTACCCTATTATAAACCACTCATTAAAAAGTGTATTTCGAACTAAAATCCGGGCCTCACTAATATACAGCGCAATATATTAATGGGAAAATGGATTTATCGTGACCATTTACCCGTCTGGAGGCATCCCCGAGCTCGCCGAAGTTCCCAGCTTGACCACGGTTTTGGGAATAAAACAAAAACGAAAACAAAAAAAAAAAAAATTATAGAAAATTCGTAAACATTAATAATAATAATAATAAAAAAAAAAAAAACGAAGAAAAAAATACAATAAGAAATACCGAGTTAATAACAAAAGCGACTGGTTCCCGCCCCGGGACGTATACGCTCCCGAACCCCCGGGACGAATCCTTACACGTTTTTCTCCTTATTGGATTATTATATACATAAAATACGACCGAACGAAGCCATAGAAAATGTCAGAAGTGTTTTACCCTTCGACCGGCGACACGACGACAGGTTCAAAAATTTCCAGAACAATATTATAGGTATGTGATATATTACGTTATATATAGTATATATATATTATATTGTATATACGGTATTGCATGCCCTACATATTTATTGTGTATTATTTGTACTCAACTTTTCATCGGAATTACAGCCGTAAAAAGTTATGGAAAGGATTAGTGGTAATTAGGGCCCGGATGTTGATGAATTTTGAAAATATATTTTTTTTTTTTTTTAGAACGTCTTAGGTGATTTTTTCCTACAGCTAAAAATGTGATCCGATAACATTGAAATCTAAAAAAATATCATTTTCATTTCGCATTTTTTTACATTTTAAGGTAATATTTAAAGGTAAAATCTAAGACGAAATTCCTCCGTGTGAATTCGCATTATTTTAAATTACAATTTTTAATTTTTCGTATTTACCGAAGTTTTACTGTATTTGTTCTATCGTTGTCCAAATATTGAAAGCGGGTTTTTAACGAAAATAATAATAACATATAAATATAATAATATATTAATAATTTATAAAATTAACACTTGTATAAACTTTTAAAGTTGCCGGTCGTAATCGTACATCGGCTATTGTCACTAATATTGACGTTTGTCATAATATCACAGAATTCTGTGATAATAATATATCATGCCTCGATGCTTATAAAAATAAGGTAACGTCAAATTATTTATTGTCCGTATTTATCTTTTAGATAATAAAAATAAAATAAATAATTTGCCAGGCTTCAATATTTCTTTATTATCTATAATCTATTTTACATATGCGTATTTAATAAATTGCTAAACCCCTTTGAATCATATTTTATTATTTTTATTTTTTTCGGGGGGATTTTGTTCTACTTTTTCAATCCTGGAAGGATTTTGTCGGAGGTCGATATTTCGGGGGGATTTTATCCGTTTACCATTTTTTAAAATTTGAGATCATTTTTGAACTAATTTTCAATAATTAACAAATTTACTGTTATTCTCTTTTTTTTTCCTTTATTTTACATGATATATTTTTTATTATTTTCCATAATACTTATTTTTTTACCTACATTTGTGAATACATTTTAATTTTAAAATGTATATTACATTGTAAAAGTTTGAAAAAAACTGTAAATAAGAAATATAAAATACGTCGTATAAATATAATAAATATAATGCAATATATATAATATTAATGTAATTTAAACAATTTTAAAAGTATTTTTTTGTTTTGTTTTTGTTTTTAGATTATAAATTAAATTTTTTAAGAACATTTTTTCAGGTTTTCTTAAAGGTCTTTTAGGGTTTCGACATCTGAGCTCTAGTCATAATTATAATAATTAATTGTATGATAAAACAGCATAGACGATAACAGCAGTTTTATACAAATTTTTTTCCGGTTAACGGTTGCCATAAATTCCATCCTCCAAACTTTTCAAAAAAAATAAAATAAATAAGAATATAATATAAGAAATTCCCAAAGAAGTTGTTTTATCCAAATTGAATTTTATTAAATAAGTAGGTTACCCATAGTAAAAATTTTAAATGTTTTTTCATTTTTAAAAATGTATTCAATGAAGATTAATATTATAATCTATATTCCATATCATCCCTATCATACTTTAATGATATTAAGCGGTTTAGCATTTTAATCAATTAAATTATTATTATCAATCATTATATAGGTACTTATAAAATATTAACAATTATTATCAAATTAAGTTATGAGTAATAATTTATGTGACCAAAATATAATGTGATATATGATATGATATCATAGGTATACTACGTGATGATTATTGTGTTTCTGCATATTATAAAATTATATATTTCGTTATTAGTCATTTTTAAATTTAGCTATAATAATTATTTAATTGTTTAAAAATAAGATCAACAATGATACTGAAGACTAATTTGAAACCCGTTGTAGATTACTAAAGGATCACGAGGACAATTTTTTAAGTAGGTACATTAGTACATTTTTTATGCACTTTAGTGCAATGGAACTCGTTTTAGAAAATTGATTATATCATAGTTTTTTCATATTATTATAGTACAAAACAGTTGTAATCGATACGATAAATTTAGAAAACCGAAACTGAAATATTATGTTTTAGATTACTATTTGAAAAATCATTGTGAAAAAAACGATTAAAGAAATTTTTTTGCTTATCAACGTACAGCATTTACACAATATTAGCCAAAAGCCCGTAAACTATATTAATTTGTATTTAAAACCCGTATAATTAATTAATAATTATTTAAAAAATTGGAAACTGAAACCATTAATATTTATATCGGTCTAATGTTTTGTATTCAAAAAGTGTATTATAATGTCTATTAGCTCGGTATCCTGTATTTCAATTTTAAATTATCAACTTTATACTTTTCGATAAAAACTACATTGGATCACAGGAATACAATTTCTGACTGTACTGTGTACATTATACCGACTTTGACCAAAATATCATTCGCATGGGCCTTCAATCGAATGATCCTCTCCTACCACACTTGACTAAGAATCGTTTTTGGAATAAAACAGATGAGGGGCATAAGATTCTCAATTAACAAGAAAGGTCATGTTGGGTCCTGTAATATGATCCTGTCTAGTATCTTAGCTTTAAGTATAACTTTTAATGTTTGAAAATATGTTAAATATATATTATTTCTTAGTGTTTTTCGTAGTCGTCAAATTGTCTGGTCCAGAATACAAATCTACACTGTTTAAGATATCAAAATTAAATTTTGAACTGATATTTTCTTAACTAATGAAAGTGTCATACAGGTAATCATTATTCAAAATTCTAATTTTAAGGAGGAAGTGGATTTCATTTAGGTACCACATTTTTCACGTAACTGGAGATCAAATTCTTATGTGGTATTTTATAATTTTATTATTCACTTTATTTAGCTTAATTTAAGTTGATTTACATGATTTTTTGAAAAAGTTTTATTGTAAGTTTTTTTATTCATATAAGAGTAGACTTAAATGTATGTATTGTTTTCAGGAGGTATGTTATCCGTTGTTAATATTATTTATAATATTCTATAAGATATTAATCTTATTGTAAGGGTGTTTATTTCTATCTACTATAATTTTGTATAGGATTTATTATTGTTAAACTTTGGATGATATATCCAATATGGTTTTAATAAACTATAAAAAGTGTGTTATATTTCGTACTGTTGTATTAAAATGCCTAATCGTGTATTTTTATATTTTCAAGTTTAAAAAATATTAATTATCAAAATCGATAAAGGGTGAACAACAAATTTTTGGGTAAAATTAAGTTTAAAAATATTATTATATTATAATTGAGTAGCAACAAGTGCTAAAACATACGATAAATACAAACTATAACCATTAGAATAAAAAAAAATCAAACATTTTCACATATAATTATAATGTATAAAGAACATAAGTGGTACTTTGTAGGTTGTTAAAAATTAAAGACTTGTTGAATGGGTTCCCATTTTCGGTGTCATTAATCAATATAATAATTTTATTACTGTTTACATAAGTTTTTTTTGGTAAAATATTTGTATAAAATATTATTATTTTACTTAGGTCTTGTCATATTTTAATGATCTAGGGGAGGGGCGTTAAATATTTTAAGAATAATCGTCTCCTCCTCTATCCCGAAACCTTTATAATTTCATCATGGAAAGTTATAATATACTCAGTTTTACAGATGGTCACAAACAATTTTAATTTAATTAAAAAGTTGAGTTAATTATATAATGGACTTTTTTAAAAATATTTATATCTAAATTATTAAATATTGTATACTTCTGGTAGGTTACTGATGACAGTATTAATGAATTAATTTTATACCATAAAATTTATATAGATAAAAATATAAGATTCAGTTAATTTTATCCAAACTAGAAATGCCGATTTTCAAAATAAAATTTTAGATTTTTAATACCTACGATTTTATTATTCTTAATACTTGCATTCATATAATTAAAATAGTATATTTTTAAATATTCAATAATTTAATTATTTTTTTTTTTTATAAACGATCAGAAGCATTTTAATTTAACCATTATTTTTATTAAAATATATTTTGATATATTGAATTGCAATTATTTTTAGATTCTAATTTCCATACCTATATCCAAAAATTCTATAAGAATTAGATATCAATCATTACATGCAGCAAAAGTTTTCGGTAGAAAATTATATCTATAGTTGATACTTTAGAGCGGTAAATTATAGAGTTTGTTTTTTTTCGTAAAAGCACGGTTTTATTTAATTCTAATATCCAGGGTTTTTCATTTTAATTCCGTAAGTATAATCATAAAGTCTAGACGTTTTGATAATTGAAGTACAATATTAACGTAAAAACATATAGTAATTTTAAGTATTGAAATTTTTCGTCATAAAATACTTTATTTCCGGTTTTAATTCTTAAATATTTTATATTGTTATATAAATTTGACATTTTTACAAGAAATGTATATAAGTACAAAACTTAAACAACATAACTGGCGTAAAGTTTATAAAATTTTTTTTTCAAATTTTGAGCTATTTATATTAAGTAATTTTATATTTTGAATTTTTTTCGTCATAAGAGAGTTACATTCTTTGAGCTATATTAATCGACAGTAATACTCATGTTTTATACACCGAAAATTATTCGCTCAGAATCATTTTAACGAAAGAAATGATTTATCATTGCATTGAAATTCAATATATCCATCATCAGTATCCTACCAAACGAACGAAATTCCCCTACTGATCAGAATTTTTTTCTATTGATTTTTATATATTTTTTATTACGAAAATTTTCCATAAATAAAACCTTTTTATTTTTAACACATGTATTATTGAAGGAACCTTTCCATACTCCCACGTGTTATTGAAAATAACTTTTTCGTATATATACTAAAAATATTTTTGTATGATTCAATTCTATCTAATGCCAATAAGATTATTTAGTTACTGAATTCTTATTACATTGTATATAACAATAATTTTTAGCTTCCGTGTAACTCGTTAAATAATACACTTATGAGGATTCTACCCAAACGTTTATTGTATTTGTCTTTATACCTACGCGCCATAACATAGAAAATCTATGTACCGCATTCTTACTACAGTTTATTTATAATTAATATTAGAGTAAATTTATCTATTATTAAATTTGTAGCAGAGACCCATAAACTATGCTCTAGCGTAGAGTTTTAAAAAAAAAAAATTTATTTTTAAAACTAGTTATATGCATTAAAAAAAATTTGTTATTTAACTACTTACAACTTGTTTAAAAATTAAAATATTAGAAAAAAAATCACGCTAGAGCACGGTTTATGTTTTCCTCTGAAACTTTCATAATATAGGTTAATTTACGCTTATATTAATTATAAATAAACTGTAGTAAGAAAGTGGTACGTAGATTTGTAATGTTATAGGCGTATGTATGACAGATAAAATAAACGTATGGGTATAACGTCCTCTTAAGAAGTTAATTTTTTTATATATAAATTTCCATTTATATTTTGAGCAAATTTATGTAGGTCAATAAATTTTAAATATAATTCGATTAAGAATCTTTGAAATAGTTAAAAGCGGAGTAAAAATTCAATTAACTATACATTTTTTAAAAAATTTTGGTTTATTTTTTTCCAACCATGGTTTGTAATTTCATATTATAATAATTAATTTATAATAACAACATAAAAGTAAGTTATGGAGAAAAATGGTTATATACCTGCCTAAAATAATGAACGAGGTAAATTTTTTTCTCCAAATTATTTTACAATTTAAAAATTAATAAACAAAGAATTCTATGTAACACAATTTTGAGGCCTAACTTCCCAAGTTTAATATATTTTCAAATTAATAAAAATTAACTTATTCATATAACTATTAGTCATGACTTTTTTTTAACAGAATAGTTTTAAAAGTATCTACTTACACCAAATGAATTAGTTAAGGTAAAAAGTTTACAAGAACTTAATTTTAACATATTATTAAGTATAATACTCACCCTTTGATTAAGTATTATTATCGTAATAATATCACAATAATAATAATACTAAATAAAAATATGTACAAATATAATAATAAAAACAATAGCACTTAAATAAATGAAAATGTATTATATAAGTATCTTATATATTTAAGCAGAAAATATTTTAAAAGCTGATTCAAGTTGAAAATCAATCTCCATCAAAAGTCGAACACCTGGTTGAATACCAATGCGACAGTTTAAAACAAATCTGCAATTCCCAAAAGGGGTTATATTGATCCGCGCATATATAACTGTTAACGACATTTCAAACTATATAGTATAATATTATGTACGAACAGAAATTAATAATATACGATTTTGTTTTCATAAAACAAATTTACTAAAATAGAGAAAAATATACTTTCCGACCAAAAATCAATATTGTTTTGGACGTGTATATAAGTGTAAAGATAATAATATTATATAGATAGTTATGATTTTCAAGTTTGTTTTGTTGAATTATACGCACTTATCGTCAGTGGTTAATGTGGAAAATAATTGTAGAGGGGCCGACTAAAGCTAATAATAAAAAAAGCGTCCTTTAAACCGTTAAACCTTATTCAATTTTGCTTAGACATTTTTTGGATACTAAATATTTTAAATAAGAACAGTAAAAAAATTAAATTGTCATTAAAAAAAAAAAAAACGTACCTATTAGTTATTACACATAATGCATTTTTAGTTTTTACTGCAGAAATAGTTTTTTTGCAAAGAATTTATAACTAAATAAATTTCTAAATTTGTTTTATTTAATTTTATAATATTATGTACAAAGAAATCTATCTTAAGTTTCAAATAACAATTTAGATCCATAGAAGGTACTATACTCTAGCATTCATAATATATAACATTATAAGTATAAAATTATATGAAAAACAAATCAAATTCAGTCTTTAAAACTTGTTTTTTTTTTTTATCAACTTACAAACATGTTAAAAATACAAATCAAAAACAAATTATAGCTATAATAAGCTTATCTAGGGACTGATGGAGCTCATTTACGATATATGAATTTTTACATGTTTTATGAGCTGTTTAAATATAAATTTTTTGATTTTTATAACAACTCATAAAACGATTGAAAATATATATATATATATATATATCAAAAATCAGCTCCATCAATCGTTTAGAAATTTTGTTTTTTATAATTTATATTTTATTTTATCTCTCTACAATATTTTCAAGTTGATAAAAATAATAAAATGCATAAAAATATTTTTTTAACAAATCGTGATTACACAACAATTAAAAATGATATTGATACAAGACTATTATAAAAAGTACTCTAAAAATATATTCATACATTTTTAAACTGATGGATTTCCATTTCTTTTTAAATTTCATAAAAATTACCTATACAAAACCATTTAAAAATCAGTTGTGATAAATTCCTCTTAATAAATATACCTTAACAAATAATTGTTGGTATATATAGATAAAATATCTAACGTATCATTTTAAAATATACTTATGAAACTAATAAAAGTATATGAATAATAATAAAAAAAAAAAAAATTAAAATAGACTTATTTTCGTCAATACGGTCATATTATAAAACCGTGGTTCATCATTCAATACCATTTTATCGTTACCTATACATCAAATATATATATATTTTTACTTTAATTGTATTTACATGCAATTTTTATGATTAAAATTATTTTGTCTAAAGGGGACGTTAAATTTAATCTAAGCAAAGAAGGTGGACTCCGTCCCCCTGCGTTCACCCTCACATTAACCACTTCTTATCGTAACACCGAAGTCAGGGTTTTTGATTTTATGCATGGACTTTATTAAGTATTTTTTTTTTTTTTCAAAATATTTATAACGATATTTTATTTTGGTAAAATAAAAATAATAAATTTATATATAAATATCTGGGATATACTTTGAGTTGTGAAAATAATATTTATATCCCTGATAAAAATAAGCGGTGAAAAATCATTTTGTATACGAACAAAACTACTATCTCCATCTAGTGGACGATTTTAACGTTGAACTTTGCAGTAGGTATCCAAAGCTTTTCCGGTAGATAATATTGTACGCGTACACAGGAAAAAATAATAAACATTGAAAACGTAAAACTCGACGTTACGTCATACGTATAATACATTATAATACAGATATTAAAAATAATATTCAAAATATATTGTACAAAATGATGTATTTTTATTTTATCTATATGCATATAGGTATTACATTTTAAACTACAATAATTAAAAGTAAAAAAACAAAAGAACATTTAAAAACAATTGTTTTACAAAATATTAATTACATTTTTTAATAACTAAATAAAACGATACAAAAATATGATTAAGTGAGAAGACAAGTCATATATATTATATATTATATATATATATATATATATATATATATACAAAATAATGGTATTAAGAGTGAGAAAAATACATTAGGACAACTTATAAATTAAAAGACGGATCCTCGTTGATAAGACGTATCATCCTATAGAGTGGGCGGTTACAGAAAAAGTTAGTTGTGTATAAATGTAATGAGAAAAGATAGGAAGAGCGGGTCTGGATGCGAGGATTTTAAAGTTAACCATAGAAAGTAACTCAGGACAATCAATCGACCTATTGATAAGCTTATGTAAAAAAAACATTATTACAGTTAACTCGTCTATCAGCTACGGATTGTAAACATAACCTAATTGATACTGGTTCATATAAGCATGAGGTTAGGTGTTTTTGTAGGTAATTAATTTTATTAATATACATAAAATGGAGATGAAAGCTAAAGGGAAAGGCTACATGTCAATCTCTCAAAAACAACAATTAGTTGAAATTATGTCTGGTGAAAATGACTCGAGATGTGGTAAATTTTCTGCAAATTTCACTAAAAAAATTGCCGACGCTAAATGGAATGGCATTGCAAAAAAATTAAATGCTATTCCAGGAGGTAGCAAAAGTGCCCAAGAATGGAAAAGAATAAGTATTATACATAATATACCCCCGGGAATACCCGGGAAGAAAAAAATAAGTTTTCATCGGTCTACAAACACGATTTATCTTGAAAAACTTATCAGTTTAGTGCGATTTAAATAGATCATATTATTATAATGCAATAAATTTGAATTTTTTTTACTTTTGTTTTTTATTTTTGAATACATTAATTTTTGAATACATATATTTTATTCGAATCGTTATAATCATAGTTTAAATCGAATAAATTATAAATGCTAGTATATCATCATAAAAAAATACTATGTCACACTCTGGTACAAGATAATGTAATATTTATAAAAACTTACTAATATTCCCGTTAACCGTATCAATTGTGATCTAACTTCTAACATGTCTATTTGACATTAAAACCCGTTTCATTTTCAATGGTTCATCCCAAAATTTTTTCGCGAAGAACATTTAAGAATATAAATCTATAAGTCATAATTATTTTATTTATTTTATACATTATGTATATTACCTATAACTTTATAAAATAGCCAATATAGGTAAACATTATAAATACTTGTAATAAATACACTCATAAAGTATTTAAATATTTTTTCTCATTTATTGATTTTTAACAGCATTTGAAATATTGGTTTTATTTAATTGGATTTGGAATATAATCCACATTTTAAATTAAAAAAAAACGAAAAGTATTTTAAATTATTATTTTTCGAAATAAATTTTTACAGATAGTTTAAATATGTATAAAGTATTAGATAAAAAAATTTTATATTTTTAATATTCATACAATGAGAAATTGAAAATAATTCTGTAGATTCATGTCCATGGCGTAAGTGGTTGGAGCATTAGGGAACCGTGTTTTAGATTCTGAGCGTAGCCAGGAAGTTATTCATTTTACAATGATGTTAATTTTAATTTTTTACTATTATCAACTGTTTGACTAGAAGAAGTTTAGTTTATTTAGAGAATTTAGAGTATGATTTAGTTAAGGATAGCAAATTGGTTCTAGTTGGTACTTTTAAGAGGTCAATTTTAAATTTGACTAGTTCGTTGCTTAAGCGTAAACAAATTAACTTTATTAGTAGTTATGGTAATATATTTTTTTAATTCGCTTTAGTTATACGTATAGGTTAAATGTCATTTTATATTATTTTAAAATTATGATATGTTACATGCTATTTGTTATATGTTCACAATTTTTTAATTGTATTAATCAAATCCGAATGCAATGGTTTATCATTGTTTTCAAATTTAAAATAATAATAATTTTAATATATTATTCAGTCCAAGGACCAAATGGATGACTGACCAACTTCCTTATAACTATAAATCTTATTCGATATACGAAGTGTTTCCTTAGTATTTTATTGTTTTTTTTATTTTTTTTTTTGAAAAAATTAAATATACAAAAATTTAAACTGTTTTAACTATGAACAACTCCATCTGGTGAATAATGTGATCTGAAAGTTTCTTCGGGTTGTATTTACATGCGTAAAGATGGCGGTGAGCGTTATGTATGAACGTTAACATTCTAAGCTTTTTATTTTTAGCATAACAAAATAAATATAATATTTTTTTGATACATTTAAAAATACTGCTATTATATTTTATAAGTTTTAAATTCTATTGATTTCATTGTATTGTGTTTACAGCAAAAACAACCAAAAAAAAAAAGATACATAAGAAAATTATTTTTACAAACAACAATTCAAATTACAGTTCAATAAATATTGTTATAAACAATACTTGATTAATATGTATACAGTGGTATTTTGAAAATATTTAATCATTTTTTTTTCATCATAAATAAATGTAAAAATACGTCCAGATACAAATGGTGAACTGATGGTTCATTGTCATTTGGTCCTCGCCCCTCGGACAGGATAGCCGGTTTTATTATTTTAAATTTGAAATCCAAGATAAATTATTATTGCATTCAAAACAAAAATATTGGTATACATAATAATATTTAAAAAATCGATAACCACAACAACTTTATTTATTATTTTCCCCGAACTTATAAATGAAAGGTAGTTTAGTAATCCAAACATTGAAAAAAAAACTGGGAAAATAAAAAGTCACAATTAGATTTAGTTTCCTGTAAAAAAAACATCTTCTACCTGAAAAATCTATATAGACACGAAAACAAGAATACATCATAATAAAACCATTGAATTCCTTGCTTCGATAAGAATAGAACACTTACGAGCAATATTTTTACTGTATTATGTATCTGAATGGGGTTGCAATTTTTTCTAAATTTATCTTTTTACATTATACGATTTAAAAATGTTAGTAGCTTTTTATTTGATAACTTCAATTTAAAAAGAAATTTAAATGAATACTATATTTATTTTCGGTGGCGTGTTTGATAATATTTTATGGTAAAACAATAGGTACATTTTTAATCACATTTTATAATAACTTCCTAGAGGTATATAGGTTGATACCTAATTGTAAATTAATAAAATGACATTACTAATACAAAACATTGAATTTAAATTGAGTTTTTGAGTACAAAAATCCCTATATATATATATGTAAATACACAATTTATAAAATTGTCCAATTTTCAAACCTTTCAGTGTGCGTGGTTCAATAACACGTAAAAAAGGATCTAGAGGAAGGAGGAAAGGCCGATTGCTCTTATATAGGTATACTAAAATATCAATTGGTTATACATAATTATATAAAATTAGAAAAAATCTGGTATTACACTAGGTCTACATTGGTTAGAATATAAATTCTATATGACCGAGTTTTAAAAGAAATTAATATCACATTGATTCGACATTTAAGTATATTATTACATTTGTATTTATTGTTTGATTAGATATTATCAAATAAAAGTTCAAAAAAAAATAGCCAATATCATTATTTATTGATCCATATAATATGGATCTATATTTTTATATTTCATTCCATTATTTGTCAATCGACATGTAGAGTGGACATAAAAAATCAGTCGTAAACTGGAATTGGATGTCGAACCAATACGCCGATCCGCCATTTAGAACTAGTGTAATTCTTGCTTTTCATAGGTTTTACGATACCAAAATAATTGGTACTGAAATAATAAACATTTTTTTTTATTTTTGAGTGTGTGAACATGTGTGGTAATATAATTTACGCATTGCCAAACCTAACCGTATCTGATCCTTCAGGGTTTATACATTTTTAGTAAATCGGTATAGGTACCTATATGAAGAATTTTCATTTACTTTTTATTTTTGAACCATTGTATTATTCTCTCTGTATTCTTAAGTTTAATTTTTTCAAAATATAATTTAATTGTTAAAATATAATAATCAATAAATAATTGTTTATTTCGTAATTGCAATCATGTATTGTATATATAAAAAAATACAGGTTAATAAAATTCCACTATAGTACCTGTACAATAATTTTTCTACCATTAAAACTGTATTGTTGTTTTTCGAAACTGTTATGTTAATAGACACAAAAATAAGAAACGACAATAATTACACAAGAAAGTCGGAAGAGACAAAGCAACTGCGTAATTTCAGAGCGGATGAACATTATATCAGATACGGAAGAAAAAACTCAGCTCTGCATTGTTTACACGTTTATTATTTCTTTTATTATAATATAACATCAAAATCGATGAAAAATTATACTTTTACAAAATGATATAGTATAGAAGTATTTTCATTTTAAAACAATCATAAAGCTTAAAAAAAAATTACATACAAAGACGATAAAACAGAAGCTGGGACCGACTTAAGAAGAATCCATTCTCGCGAATAGGTTTTATATTAAAATTTAAAAACCGGAATCTGAAACCTTTTTAAGGTATTAAAACAAAAATAACTAGTTATTTTACGGTTCTTAACCGTTTTAGACTCAGATTTATGTTCCAAATTAGAATATTTTTGTTAAATTAAATTATGTTATACATATTATATATTATATAGTTAATGAGTACTAATTATGCAATTTTTACAAACACTTTATACAATTTTCAATATCATAAAGAGTAAAAATATAAACTATAGGCATATACCTATACACTTAAACGTGGGCTCTCGTACAGAAGAGTAGAACGTGTTTGCCCATCGCTTTAATTAGTAAATTGTGTTTTTATATGGCAAAAAAATACTTAATTAATTGATTGATATTTTAGGGTGCAGATAATGTATTTTTAAACTTTGGGTTACATTTATGGTGAACACTTTGTGCTTGGAACTCTGCAAATCTAAAGAACAGAAATTACAGTTTAAATTTAAAACATTATTTATAAGTATAACCATAAAAAAAAATGATTGAATTCCGTATATTGTTTTTTATTTGTTTATGGAACTTATTTAAAAAGTGGTTATGTCCGGAACCAAAGCCTACTTAATTTTTTTAGAAGTAAAAAAATTAATGAAAAAAAGGAACCCAAATATTAAACTATTAAACTGGAAAACACATTAATGTTTAAACCCCTAAACTATAGAGTTAAAAAAATTAAAAATCGACCATTTTCAAATCATATTCTCTATCGCGTATTGATGGTTGCCTACACGGTAAATCATTTTACTCGTATTATTAGTATTAGGTATTATTGTTTATAATTTTTATATGTAAGGAACACAAGGATATACGCATTAAGTGCTTCGTTATACTCAGGTGAAATATTATTATTTCGAACGGTTACGTATACAGCGTTACGTGGTTCGAAACGAGAAAATGGGCGTGCTGCAGTATTTTAAAAACAACAATTGTGGAGATAATAGTATAACTAAATTTTGATTTCCCTGAACAACCCCCCCCCCACCAACCACATGTTTTTGGTCCAATATAATTTGAACTGATATTAAAGTTATTGTTTTACGCTATTTGTTTAAGTGCCCACGAGTGTGATTATCCGAATAGATAAGATGGCGACGAGGCCACGAGATTACCGTACAAGGCGGAGGACTATCTACAAAGCAATTATTCCGTGTACACAGCCCCCAAAAGAGCACTTATAAATCTACATAAAATATGGTATACTTATTATAAAATATATGATATACGATGTGAAATACTCTGAAATTCAAAATGGTATGAATCGTTTATATCGCAATATATCATTACGCTCGTACACAAACGACCGGTAAAAGCAGTTCTATAATGTGTTATCACTATTCGATAAACCTATGGATAAAATGTCTTTATGTCAAATTCATATAAAAACAAACTATTAAAAGTCTGTGGCAAGAAAAAAAAAAATTTTAAAAAACACACAACATATTCTAGAAAAATCCAATCATTTATTCTTTATCCATATATGGATACACAATAATATACTTATATTGCCACGGAATACAAAAAAATTTAAAAAATATATTACTCCACGGTCAGTTCTACGAATATATTATCAGACATAACCCAACTATAAACGTGATTTATATAATATTTTATAACCATATTTATTTAATTTGTAACTATTTGTAACAAACTTTTTAGAATTTTTAACCTCGTTATTTCTATATTATGTGAATTCCAAAATTAAGGTCAGCATCCTCCCCACATCAAGAAAATAATCCCAAACAATATGTAACTAATAATACTTAATTTTCAATGATTACTAACCAACTGATTAGAATTTTTACCTTGCCTTTTCTGAATTATAGTGTTGTTAGGGGCTTAATTAATACAGCTCCCTCCTACATCTAACACTCAAATTTGTTCAAAACACATTATACGAATAGTATATATTTTTTCAATTATAATTATAAATGATGTAATAAATATTTTATAATTTATAATCTCACCGTTTTTGAGTAATTAGCATTACAAATCTCCTGAATATAATGGTAATAAACTAATAAATAAGGACAAACAAATTATCCTGCTACTGAATAATTAAGCCTAATAATTTAAAAATGAAATGAATAAGATAATTTAATTGACAAACTGTTATATTTAGTTTCTTCGTCTTTTACTTCTATCTTCTTCGGTTTCCCCAGAAAATAATGATCTCGTATTTTTTTTTCTAATAATTTCCCTTAATTAATGAAACACAATATAATATCTTGTACATTGTTTATTACTATCATATTCTGAAGTTTGGAATAACTCGGAAACAGTGAGTTACAAATTATTGTAACGAGTTTACTAACAATTTGAGAGCTTTTATGTTTACAGGGAAAATTTACACACCTATAGGTAACAGTTATAGATGTACTTAATTATTTTTTTAAGTAAAATCAAACTAACAATTTATCAAACCGACAATACAAATATAGTCGTTGTGAAACCGAAAAATGGTTTATTCTTTATCCGTGGATATAATATATAGTACTATAGAATACAAAAAGTTGTAACACTCCGTGGACAGTAACTATATAGCTATATTATCAGATATAAGTGAACTAAATACAGAGTACTTATAATCAAGCATATATAGTTAAAATCACGATATCATATTATTGATATTGATTATTGATTATGTTAATCGTCCTGACGCGGGTTGAGAGTAAAAGGCTCTATTCTATCTCAGTATTATCAAATCGTTCGGTAGAGCATTTTTAAATTTATATTATAGGCACCTTATTATCGATTTAGAACAGTTTGATTCCCTGTAACTCATTTAATATAGTTTAAAATTAGTTTATTCCATTATCAAAACATAGTCTATAAAAATGAATAATTAGGTATAAAAAAGTATTACAAAAAATTGACGATATAGAACCTTTTTTACTTCTAAGTTGAATATAATAGTCATTAGTGAATAAATTGAAGAAAAGCCAACGAATACTATAAATTTCCCATCACAAGTGAGTATGAAAACTTTTTCAGTTTACTGAACTTCAAAGCATCCTAGGAGGTTTATGGGCCTAATCCCTACTGGAAAGCGAAGATCCAAGTATTAAAATGTAATATTAGGTAGGGCACTAGGATCTATATGTATACTAAGTAGTGATTAAATTAACATATTATATTTTTCCTAAAACTACTCATATTAAACTTACCTACACAATATACTATTGGTTGATTAATTTGCATTGAACTTACCTGAAAATAAAAATTAATATTTTGATTAATATTTTGTACAAATAAGTAATATGTTATAAATTATAATATAATATTATTATTCTTACCACTTATATTCTATAATATATATTTCAGAATTTTCACTAATATAACGGTATTTTATTTTTCATAAATACTAAACGATTTCAAGTTTAATATATTATTTATAGTTAAAAAAAATAGGATTGGATCAAGTATTTTGGTCAACAAATGGCCAGAAGAAACCACTAAACAACAAAACTAATAGTTTTTTCACTCAGAATCTAAAATATTATTCACAAGAAAATACACTTGATATAATGTATTGATCCATGGATATTTATGTAATTGTTACATTTCACATAAAATAGGTAGTTCCAGTATTGGTCACAATACAGCAGGACATTGGACACTCATCCAATTAGTGTTTTTATTCATGTTGTACTTATTGACATTTAAAAATATTAAACAATATACATAATATAATTTCAGCATATTTTTTTGATTTTGAAAATTATTGATTTATTTAATTATAACTTTCATTTTTAAGTTACAAATTAAATTAAAATAATAATTAGAGCTACGCATAATATAAATGGATAGATTGGATAGGTCATAGATCTATCCATTAAAACTAAAAACGACAAGTAGGTATACAGTGTTTCCGATAGAATTAAACAGAAATTAATGTAAAAAAATAATGTTATAATCTTATAATGTTTAAGAAATATATCAAATTCAGAAATAAAACATTTAAAATATATTTTAAAATATTATATATTTAAAACTAATTACTAAACCTTAAAAGTCGCCGATCAAATATTTTTCTAAAATATTTTTAAAAATTTACATTAATTTTGGAACTTGTTTAAGAATATTTTGTTAATCGAAATGATGGACATAAAGTCCTCCTCTCAGCTCATATAATAGAAAGTGCCTATATATTTTTATATCAAAACTCTGATTTTATTAGAAATTTTGAACTATATAATATTTTTCATATATCGATACAAAAAAAGGAATAAAAGTGGTTTCATATTAATGTTCAACGTGTAAACTGTTATTTGAACTCTTTGAGAAAATAATGTTTAAATCACCTGCAGGATGTATACTGTATAGGTGTATTATTTTTTGTTTGTTGAATGTTGCGTTGTTGAAACTTTCGAAAATGATGTCATAAAATCGAAGAAATTCTTCGTTGATCGCAATTAAAAAAAAAAACTAAATTATTGATTTTCTGTTAAAATATCGAGAGCGTTTCAGTACAATACCGTATACCATATAACGTGTAGTATGTACCTACTTTGTAAACAGTGCAGGAAATATCGTAAGTTACTCTATCATATGTAGGTACCTATATAGATATATTATTTTTTATTTTATTTTATTTTATTTTATTTTACATACATTACGGGTTGCTGCACAAGGTACAGTTTCAGTGAAATATTTACAATATGTGTATATATCATATACAAAAAAAAAAAAGTATTAAAGGCTAGAGAGGTTTTCATTCGCTAATCGTATCATTCGGTAAATAAGGTGATTTTGGTCATAGTTAGTGTTATGTTGAGGAACATAATAAGGAGCAAATAGTCTGGAGAATCTACTAGAAATTCTAAAATTAACCACCGCAAGAAGTTCATGTGCATCGATAGAGCCGATTACAAATTTGTTGAGGTAGTTTAGATTGGCTAAGACTTTTCTATCGAATAATTTACTAAGATATTCCAGTATTGTAAGACTGGAGAATGAATAATCATGTGGTTCGTGTTCTATTTTATGACAAAAAGAATTAATAAATATTTTTATTTCAGAAAATAGCGAAATTAAGAAATTTACGCTGAACGCGCTCGAGTTGGTTAGATTCTGATGATGTATAATATGGATCCCAGATATAGTTGTGCCATTATTCAAATATCGGTCTTACATGGACGCGGTAATAGCCTTTTAGGGAATAATAGATGGTTTGAAATCCAGAGAGAAGCGTTTATTAAAACCTAGAGTTTTTAGGAATTTACAGGTAACGCGTGTTCGATGTGGAAGTGGTAATCTGAAATAAAAGTCAGAAGAATAGCCAAGCATTTTTTAATAGATGCTCTTGTTAGAGAAGAGTGCTTTAAAGAGTAGTCAAAAAGGATGGGGGAGACTGGTGTCTTGTGAAAGACATCACCTGACACTTTTTAACGTTTAGGGATAGTCCATAATTATCTAACCATTAAGCCGCGGTCGCACGGTGATAGTGCAACGTGAAAGAAGCTATCACGAGAGTAGATGATAGTGTACTATCACTGTCATTGAGTGTTCACACGGAAAAGCAGAAAGCATGATAGTATCTGTATATA
>JAIPRL010001398.1:46594-84493 GCA_025469235.1 Pemphigus obesinymphae | reverse complement strand
CGAAACCGTAAATTTACCGTTTTTTCATCAATTCTTGGTAGTCTTTCCTTACGCATTAAAAAACTATTGAGAAAATCGCAAAATGACCTCTCTAAAGTACCAACTAGATGAAATTTGCTACCGGAAATCATGTAAGCTTGTATAGATCGGAGCACTCCTTCTGGTAGTAAATTTGTTAACAGAGAAAAAAAAAATAAAATAAAATAAAATAAACATCATTGTAAAACCACTAGCTCCCTCGCTACGCTCAGAATCTAAAATGGTTATAATAAAAACCGGTTCTAAACTCTGCCTATATGTTTTATGTAACAATAATAATAATATTTGATTTAATTTTTTTATATCAAGGATTTTAATTCCCATTATCAATCCACGATCAATTTTCCGTAATAAATGTTTATATACCCAGTTATTACAAGCAGTTAAAAGTTGTATACAATTAGCCATTAAAATAATATATCAGACGTAAATAAAATATGTTTACTAACGTTTGTAAATGTTGCATTATGTAATCCAATTGTTTCTGAAAATATTGGAAAATAAGTTCACTGTAAGTATTTATACCAATAAGCATACAAATGATAATATTATTATAAGTATAAACTATTAAATTACTTTACTTCATTGTTAAATAAATCGTAATTGTAGTCTATTTTTTTGTCAACTGATGATAACTTGCACATTTCATCGACGTTTTTCTTCACACTTTCATTCTCAGAGTTTAGAATAGAAATTACAAAATCGGCTTCGTTGAACATATTTGGACATTTGTAATTAAACCTAAATATGATAAAATATATCATTTACCTATGTTATTTTATAAACGTTAAGACGTATACCGGGAAAATACTTTTCTGGTGAAATTACAAGTATAATACCTAATAATAAAACAAGTATAGAGAAAATCCTATTCAACTTGCCTTAGCAGGCTTAAAAATGGTTTATCTTTTCGAGCTTGTTCCAAAAAAACACAATACTCCAACAACGGTTCTTCATAGGCATAATGCATTTTTAAAAAAAAACAACCCTGATAAAAAAAATGAGAATACAAGAGGAACAAAGTATTTTGTCATTTAAAATGGAAAAAATATAAAAATCACATGTTCAACATAGGTTTACCCTTTACTACATTTGACTTGAGATGTATTGTTATTAAAGCATATTTAGATAGAAAAGGAAAATCAATTGAAATATTTAAAGGTAACATGCCTGGCAGAGATTTTGCAATTACATTTTTAAAACATCACAAAGATATTTTAATCGTTTAGAAAAATCTTTACATGGTGTTTTACTAGAAAATATTATAAATTACGACGAAACAAATTTGAGTGATGATCCGGATTGGGTAAAAATTATAACTAAAAGAGGGAGCAAATATCCAGAAAGAGTGATGAATTCCTAAACTAGGAGTTCTAGTTCTAGTAAGTCGTCAACATCTATTATGTTTGTCTGTACTAGAACTGGAGAATTTCTTCCACTATACACAGTCTACAAGGCAATTCATATGTACCATTCTTGGATCAGGGAAAGACCTCCAAATTCTTGATATAATAGAAGTAAATCGAGGTGGTTTGATGTTCAATGTTTTGAAGACTGGTTACTGAAAATAGTCATATCCTTTGTTAAAAACAAACCTGGTAAAAAAATAATAATTGGTGATAATTCATCCACCCACTTAACCATGGAAGGAATTAAAGCCTATTCGAAATATAATATTGAATTTGTGTTTTTGCCCCCGAATTCCACGCACATTACACAACCCTTTGACGTTGCTTTACATACAATATAAGCGTATATTTTTCCGAAACTCAATGAATCTATAATACGTTATGATTCTATATAATGTTGTTCCGTAACTTTATCAAAATACAAAAAATATTTTATTCGATATGCGACCCCGCTGACCGAGCCACTGAGCGCAAGGTCCTTAATCATATAATTTTTCCAGACCATAATATATCTATAATATTATGAGCGTATATTCTTGCAGGACGTATTGAATCTATAACGTGTATAATTCCAAAACATAACAGTAAAAACAATATTGTCATGTCATAATAAAAAAAACCCGAATTATTCATTGTTAAGTTTCTGACCCCAATGTACCGATAGAATTAAAACGTACTTTTGAAATAACTGATTGACCATGGACACAGGACCTTGGTACGCTAATCGTCCGTTTGTCAACAAAATGACTTCGTCAAATTTTCCAAACACACCGGACGTCGGCTGATGAATTGTACAAATGACGATTTTGCCCATTCGAGTGATACCCTTTAATGTGTTGACGATGTGTGTGGCCGAGTAACTGTCGAGACCGGTTGTGATTTCGTCGCAAAACAGTATCGGCGGGTCGTTTAACATTTGAACTGCGAGTGCGACTTTTTTGCGTTCTCCGCCTGACAAAAACGATATTTTCGTGTTCAAAAATTTTCCCATGCCTAACGTAGTAACTATATGATCGATATGTTTTTTGAAAGCAGTTTTGGTCGTACCACGGTCCATTTTCAAATTGGCCTTAAACAACCATCACAGAGTAAAAAATTAGTCAACAATATGCACAGCTGTATGATATACTGTAGGTAAATTTTGTATTTCTTATTGCGTCACAGATTATATTAAATCATCAGGTAGTGCAGTCTGGGATAAAACAAAAAATTTCTAAATAATGTGCTCCAATCTATTATTGGAATATCTCCGTACGACTAATCTATACATTATAGCAACAAAATTAATGCATTAACATTTTACAACAATGTCGCATAATCATTCCTTATCTACTTATAAAATATATTTACACATTTGTAGGTAATGCATGAGAAAATGAGAAAGGCATTTTTTCCTCTCCGGTAACAATTTATTTACCGTAAGATTTAACATTTTCAGGGCTACCGATAAAGTGTACTATCGTCATTTAATCATCTCGTTTATTATAATCTGTGATAATAATGTCGATAAATATAGCAGATAGCTACACACCATCAGAGACAAGTGTTCTAAAGCTGTTAACTGCTCAAAACTAATATCGTGTTGTGGAACAAACCCCGATATCTTAATCATAATTTCTTCGGATACTGGTTGTCCGTTGAGTAACAGTTCTCCGTCAAAATTCCCTAGAGTATATCCAATGATTAATTAATATAGGTAAATACTAGATAAAAAAAAAATTCTAATATGTCTACCTTTAGTCCGGTGGCTTATGGTGGACATCAATGTAGTCTTTCCTGAACCACTAAATAAAAACATTTTCTTAAAATAGAAAACCAATGTTTGAACGAAATGCATTAATTAATATAAGAAAATTACCTTGGGCCCATTATTCCTAGAAGAGTTCCACATTGTACGCTTCCACTAACTGAAAACATTACACAACAATTTAAATTTAAATTTTATATTGAGTAATATATTTGTCATGTTTTAGATTCTGAGCGACCGCTACTCATAAGGAATATATTGGTCTTAAAATCATGTGTTTTTTATGTTTGTATACATTTTTTCGGGTAGAAGGAATCGATCAGGAGTTTTGAAGTAAACATCTTTTTCATAGCAAATTGGTTCTAGTTGTCACTTTTAAGAGGTCATTTTTCTATTTTCTCAGTACCTAGTTTTCTTAAGGTTTAAGAAAAATTACTTTTATAACGGAAATATTTGATAAATTTAGAGAAAATAATAAAATAACAAATAAAGTTATCATGATCACCTATTTATGTATAATTATTGTAGAAACTGGGTATTTAGGTATTTATACGGACTTGTATTTTTGTGTTTTTGATGCAACAACAAGACATGTCCGGACAAATTTAATATTTAAATACCTAGTTATTGAGTTTAATAATAATAATATTTTAGTTTAAAAAACCTTATAAAGTGTTATTATTTTTTTATGTATTATTTTGAAATGGTGATCAAAAATCAAAACTATATGTTACACAAAAATAATCAGAATTATATGTTATTAGGTGTATGGTATTTAATAACGGTGTAACAAAAAGATATGTCCAAACAATATTTTGTTGATTCCTTAACTTATTATTAAAAGTTAAGCATTACTCATAAGTTCATATGCTATATTTACCTTAAAACTAAAATGTATCATTCTTCTAAAAGAAATTCTAAAAAAAATTTTTGAAATTTAAAATGTTTTCTTTTGTCAACTAAAAAATTAGGTCTTCAAATTATCATATCATAACGTATCAAAAATATATTAAACTTAAGCGTATATTTAAGATGCAAGTTCAACGTTTACCATTGTGCAGTATTTGATTGTAGATGATCTTCGATTGTAAAAAGAACTTGTGTATGGTCTGTTCCACCGTGACATTCAGTTTTTTCCAAGACAACTCCAACTGACCCTGCGGTGAGCCCATCTTGGGTTTTTGGACTTCTCCCGTACCGTCCCAGTCGTTCCACATTTCATTGTATCGCATATCTAACATTTTTTTCTGAAATAAATTTAGAAACTATAATGAACTTTATTATAAACACCTGTATTTTGAGAAGATGATCCGTCTTTTTAGAATCGTGTTCCCCTTTACAAGTTGTGTGACATTCACAAATATTTTTAAAACCAACTTTCAAATACAAATATACCGGAACCGAACGTTTCGGCGTGACCGTTTCGTGGCATAGGCCGTTTCAGCGTAACACCCATATTTAATGGGTACCTACTATATTTTTAATCTTCTTACATTTCATTTTTTCGAATTCTTAGTTTTTTTTTTTTATTATATATTCATGCATTCGTGCAATTCAAATATAACTGGTTTTTTAATTTTAATATAATTAATATTAATATTTATTAATTTAATATAGCCTTATATAACTTATAATATTTTGTATATAATATAGTGCGTTTATGATTAGTTTAAACGCAATGTATATTAGGCAGGTACCTATATATATATATAATTTAACCAGTATAGGTATATTATATCAATACATTTATCTAGTACCTACGTATGTCGTATTCCAGAATTTCCCGACCTTTTTTGACTTATGGCACACTAAAGTATTTTCTGAAAATCCGGAGGCACCTTATAGTAGTATATCATGTGTTTATATTTTATAACTTTGGTTTTCTTTATTTAGGTATAACCAAACATATTATATTTTATTACAATAAACACACACGCTATATCCTACATAAAATCAATTTTTTTAAATTATGAAAAATATATATGATTAGGTACTTTATATTTAAAATAATTTCACCCTCAATTCAAGTTCATAGCACCCTGATTGGGAACCTCTATCGTATACTATTATTTATGTCGTACACTCATATGTGTCAGTTCCACATACTAGTCAATATAATTATAGGTACTATGAAAACTTCTGGCGATTGAGACATTTTATATATGTCGATTTTTGACATATTTTTATTTTATTTTAATATTTTATATTATAATTTATTTTAATATCCGTTAAGTTTCAAAACAAATAAATGAGTATTTAACCCGAGTCTCTGAAGCATCAAAAATTTAAGCTAATTTTGCTGTAACAGAAATGAAAAAACGATCACATGAAACATTAAAGCCAATATGGAATGTCGTAAATGAATGTACGAGTGGACTTTCGCAAGTAGCAAAAGTAAATTTTAACATTTTTTATAGAAATTATTTGAATTAAAATGTATTTTTTAATTATATTTAGGGTACTTTAGTAGTAGACGGAGCACTGAAAAAGCACACGACGTGAAATTCAAATTGCTCCAGATACGCCAAAAGATTTGATACAATTTAATTTAATATATCAGAAAATTATCAGTTGTATTAGCCATCTGACGGTATCAGTGAATAAGTATATACTTACCTATTTTTTTTGTATTTTAAAATTTAAAGAAAATATATCAATTAAAACTTAAAAGTATACATAGTTAATGTTTTAATATTATATTTTACAACTCTCATGACCTATCCTGAAGTCTGTTTTTATATAGTATTTCTATCAAAGACTAATAACCTTTTCGTCAGGTATACTTATACCTAAATATTAAACTTCAATAATTTTTAATTTTCAAATAAATATCTTAAAATAATCCAAAAATAAAACCACCATTTACTAAACAGTTGTTTTTATATTACAGTTACAAAATTAGGAAAAATGTATAAATATAAAAGTATGTAATGTTGAAAAAATGATTTTTTCAATAATTTTTATTCATGCTCAATGATAACATTCTTTCCATATGATGCAAAATATTTTACAAAAAAATCAAAATTAAGTTCATTTAAGGCTAAAAATTTTGAAAAGTTCAAATCACCAACTAAGCCTAAAGATAGTAAAATATATAAAAGTTATATATATTATTGGCTTTCATCATATTTTTCCCCTCTCCCCTAAGTAAAAACTTGAAAACACGCCACTGATTCTATGGCAAAAGCTCGCGTTATCACTGGATATAACAAGCGTTACGGTATCCAGACGAAATCGCGATAAAACTTATTATCATTGTTGGTTTTTTTTTTTTTTTTTTTTTTTTTATTTAACAATAAGTGACCACTACGAATCCTCCGATATATTAGGTAAATATAGTAAATATAGTAGGTACCTACTCAAAATGTGTCGCACTCAAAAACAATTTAAATTATTAAGTGTTACTCGCACTATCAATTACTTTAAAAGTATTTAATATAAATTAAAATTTTAAATACCATTATTATTTATTAATCAAAATTGTATATCTCTATCTCATAAAACAAGTGATAAAATTATTAAATTTGACAAAAATGTTTTTTACCATTTTTACATAATTTTTTGGTAGTTTTTTTATCTATTAGGAACTAACTAAAATAGTAAAATGTCATAATTACGCCAAAATGTACTTCATGCCGAAATTACTTCAACACTAAATCTTTATAGGTATCTTATATGAACGGAAAAAAGAAAACACCGAGTTTAATAGGTCAAAGTTAAATTATATGTTTTTTTTTCTTAATTACTTTTAACAATAGTGTAACAAAAAATTAACGATTTTTTCACAAAAAATAAAATAAATAATACAGTTAAATTACATACAAAATTTATACCTATAATATTATAACTATTTTTAATAAGTATTTTTGATATTTTTGAAATTTTGTATTGATGATTTTTATAATAATATTTTACTTGAGGACCGTATAAAAAAAAGCGTTGTTATTGAAATTTAAAAATTAATTTCTCGAGTAGATAATAAAAATAAATATTGAAATGACAATATTAACTTTTGAATAATAACTTAACTTAAGTCATTTATTTTTAAATAATCATTTAATAATTACTAGATTTTTTAATGAAACATATCGTATAGGTACATGAAATGTATCGGCATAATCAATCGTAGGTATTAATTATTATTATTAATTATTAATTGAGTAAGATTAACGTGTCAAGTGTCAACATTTTTTAAATTTCTAATTTTTAAAGTATCTATACAGTGTACAGATGATAAGTGTCAATTTACAGCTTTACCTATGTAATGAACACCTTTACAATATTTGGAAAGAACGACATTCATGAATCCGTTCATGTGTGCGTTCACGACGCAAACGCAACTCGATCGTTCTTTTCAAATACGAGTTTAAAGCACAACGTTAATATTCAAGGAATTTTAATGATTTTCAAGCCATTTGAATTAAATTAAAATAT
The DNA here is from genome assembly GCA_025469235.1 of Pemphigus obesinymphae. Lineage (NCBI taxonomy): Eukaryota > Metazoa > Arthropoda > Insecta > Hemiptera > Aphididae > Pemphigus > Pemphigus obesinymphae. The sequence continues at coordinate 76,864 of JAIPRL010001398.1, read as the reverse complement.
ATTTATATTAAATCCTATAGGAATTTATATATAGCTATAAAAATATAATTCTCGGATGTCACATTCCAAAGTACACGTGAACGAAGTCAATTTTCAAGCAAACACTCCGAATACTACACCTTTATCAACTGTGTATCTTTAAAAACGGTGATTGAAATTTTAAATATACCTATATAAGTACTGTGACACTTTCAATTTTTTCATAAAATTTCATTCAAACAATAAAAACGATTTTTCTAAAAATTTCACTTGAGTCTCTCGTTTACTTGGTCAAAATGATAAGGATATTTTCCGAATTTTTGATAAATTTTCACCTCTTATAACACCTCCTTAATAAAACTATAGATAAAAATTGTCTGTATGTTAAAACACTCACTTTTGGTAGCATACCTAGTATCGTGTGTTAACTGGAAATAACGAAGAATTCGTTGCGATATGAACTCTTCTCTATCGGGTCTCCGGGTTAACTGCTGTATGAAACCACTAAACCAATAACCAAGAAAATAGTAACATTTCAATAGACGATAATAATATAGCCTATCCATACGCTGCTGCTACCACCACCTACAATATTATGAGAAAATATCATATTGCAAAACGGTGGATAAACATACTTAAAATGTATACATAACGAAACCAGTTTAGAGGTCAGTTGGATATTACTTCATAACTAACTCTTCGCATAAATTAAATTTAAATTTAGATTTCAATTATTCTAAAAGTTATTACTTATTTATTAGTGTTGTAAAAGGCATAATAATATTGGACCCATTTCAACACCCCCTCCTAAATTGAAATTTTGAAAATCCGCTTGGGTCGATATTACTTCAACATTGTACCCGAAATCTGGTGATTTATGCGTCAATATTTACGGATTTATCCACAAATCAAAATGGAATCAACATCAATATAAGTCAAACACAATATAATATATATGTTTACGAAAGGGGAAATATAATTAGATCAAAATAATATTGTACTATGACACAATAAAATATAGATGATATTTAGTAAATTTATGTTGTCAAAAACTTTTTGGGCAATTTTACTGCGTACCAAAAATATGTTATCCAAGATAAAAAAAAAAAATCTTCATTACAAGTTAAATATTATTTACTTGTACTTTAATTAAAGTTAACCAATACAATTTTTTTATTCAGTTTTTAATACATTTTTTTTAATTTAATTATCCGTGATATATTTATAGTTGCATATTGATGTTTTCTCCAAGCAGCTAACGATCCGAACGAGAAACGAATTATATATATATATATAACGCTAACATTGTCCTTCTGTATATACTTATATATTATTCTCTATACTATAATATATTCTATCATCGGAATAACAAAATATTGACATTAAGTAATCGAGGAAATATCATAGCTATATGTCATTATTTCATTCAAATATTATATAATATGTATTGATAGGAATTAGTGATGTAACGTAAATACTAAATTACTTCTTTCGTCAGGTAAAATACTGCATTATTACTGGCCGGGTGGAAAATTTATTTTTGAATTTGATGTTGGAATCGAGTCACTGCTATTATGGTGGTCCAATAGTGTCAAAATCCATCTGGACGACTTTTTTATAATTTTTAAATACAATAACTATGTGTGCATAAAGAATCAAATATTAATCGTCAAGTATTAACAGTTATAAATAAAATATCAAAAATTAGCCACGGGCCCAAAGAAAATACCGTTACAATATTGTGTTAATAAATTATTATTTTATGCTAATTCAGTAAACCGATTTCGGTACAACAACATGTATGTGTTTTATAGTAAAAATTACAAATTTAAGTATATTAAATATAAATTATTTAATAATTAAAATTTTATTTTAAAAATTATCAGCAAATAATATTGAGTAGATGAATTTTCGGGAATGAACCATCCCAGACAATCAATAATAATATTGTTATGGTTTTGTAATATAAACAAAAATACCACAGTCGATATTAGCGCAATCAAATTTTGCGATGGAAAAACTTGTGTTAGCAATTCTCATTTTAAACATGTTAAAAATACGAAACAAAAAAAACCAATTATAGATAACAATAATACCACATTGCTTTCTTTCGTTCTTTTAATTTTTAGAGTTATATTTATTTAAAGAAATCAAACAATTTTGTTTTTTAAAAATTTGTAAACCATGTTTTAAATGCACCTATCAAAAAATGGCACCATATGACGCTAGATAATGTCGCTTTTTATAACTCATTTTTTGTTTCATCTATCTACTATATTTTCAAGTTTACATAGATGAAATTCCAAAGTAATATTTTCAATAAAAATGTATAAATACAACAATAAAAAAATTTGCACTTCGCTCGTCAGGTATAGGATACTGATAGTGGATAAATTACATAATAATATGTAAATTATATTATGAAAGCAATAATAAATAATTTTCATTCAATAAAGCCATTTTGAGCGGAGCTTCGGTGTAATGATTTTTTTTTAAATAGGTAACCATGATAGTTATTTTGTTATTTCCCCGAAATTTATAAAATATTTCCGTTATGAAAAGTAATTTTTCTACGTGATGCTTAAGGAAATACTGAAAAAATCTAAAAATGACATACTCTAAGTAACAACTAGAACTAATTTTCTATCAAAAAAGTTATTTACTCCGAAACTCCTATACATGACTTCTTCTATTCCAAAAATTACTCACAGATTACAATTTGTATTCGTTATAAAAATTTTAATATTAAGGGATTGAAAGTGGTCATTTATTAATAAGTTTTGTATAAGCAATTATTTGATTTATTCGCGTTAGGCAGTGTGGGTAGTATTTGATTTTGAGAGTGTTTAAATATGTTAGGCAAGGCTGGGCATTAACGAGTTAAAAGTTACAATTAAGTTAAAAAGTTAAGTTAATTTTAATTAAGTTACTTTAAGCGTTACTTTTTTTTTAAATTAACTTTTAACTTAATGAGTTACTTTTTTATTAAACTTAACGTGTTAACTTCAAGTTACAAGATACAAAAGTATCTAAATTAAGTTAAATTTTGCCCGAAGAACAATGCACATTTTTTAATGAGGACTTTACTTTTTAGTAACTATACGCAATTTTAGTAAGTACCTATAATATTAGCATGTACGTAATCGATAAGAATCGATGCACCACTCACACACACGCCGTGACGTTGTTCGTTCAGGAAATTACAATGTAAAATATATTTAATATAGAATAATAATAATAATGTTTTAAAAATAGTTAATATACCGAGTATAAATTGTTACCGAATATTTATTTATTTTGACAGATGGAGAGGTTCCATTTCTAACAACAATTTTGAAATTACCTTGTTGTTAAAATATAATAAAAATGTCCAATAAAAAATCAATTAAATTTGGTCTTTATAATTTAATTAATATTAGATACATACATAGATACAGGCACATAGATACAGGCTTATCTCATTTATATGCTACCTAAATAATATATGGTAACTTTCAACAATAATTTAGGCCGCGACTAGACTATTTATCATTTTTAGCAATACTGGAGGTGCAAAACTGATAAATATTTCAGTTGCATAAATAATATTTCATGGATGCCGAACTTTGAAAATACTATAGGTCTCATTTCCATGTAATATATTATAACCATTTTAAATTTATAGTTATTTTTATATCCTACATTTTTTTAGTAACAAATCTCAATTTGAAAAGTGGTTTAAAGGTTATACAAAAATCTATAACTTTTAACGACATTTATTAAAGTTTAAAATTTGTTTTGTTTTTATCTAAAAGTGTAATACAAAAAAATAATGGTTTTATTTACAGTTAACTTTCCATATTGATCTGAATCCAGTCTTCTTAACTACATGGAGTCTGGTATTTATGTCTACTCAATATAGAAAATATATTATACACTGCCTATTTTATATTACTTTAGTGTGAATCAAACAATAATGTTGGTATCTTAGCAGTTAGAAGTTATTTTCTAATTTCTGATTTATGCATGGGTTTTAAAATAACATGTTGTATTTTTATTTTTACTTTTTTTATACTTATTTTTATTTTTATGTAAACCTTATTCAAGCAGAAGAAAACCCCAGTAGTTTTTTTGAGCGTAAAGAATAACTATCCTTTTTACCTTTTTACGATATATAGGTATATCGATTTTTATTCATAATTAGTAAATTTTAACTTTAAACTAAGTTAAGTTACGTTTTTTTTCAAAGTTAACTTTTAATTTGAAAAGTTAACAAAAAATATACGAGTAACTTTTAACTTAACTTAACTTATATTATTTTCAATCAACTTAACTTAATGAGTTAAAAAATAACGTTAACTAGCCCAGCGTTGATGTTAGGCATAACAATGATGGTATGTACACTACCATACGTGATAAAAACGAAATCCCATTGCCAACATACCGATTGACCTAGTGATATGATAAGGATTCTGAAGACTGATCTGAATTTGTTGTGAAATCTACTTCAGAACGACTCTCCCACTTTTTAAAAAACATTTTTCTTTGATTTTCTCAAAAATGTAAAATTTCTATTTTTAAATGTCCGAATATATTACTTACTTTTAGGGGGACAAATTCAAAAATGTGGGAAAGTCGATCTAATGCAGACTTTTAAAAAAAATTCAGATACATTTTTAGAAACCTTATCGTATCATTAAATCCATCGATACGTTTGAAATATAAATGGTCTAATTTACTATGTTACGTATGTGATAGAGCGAGGCAGACAATTACCGCTTCCAATCCAGATACACTGACGATTTCAAACGGTAAAAACATGTGTTTATGCAAAACTGTTAAAACGGATTCTTATAATGATTTTAGAGTTAAAATACCTATTATTAAATCGATAGAGGATGAATGAACCTCATTTGATTTTTTATTTACGTATTAAAAATCAGTTATTAAAGTTTAAAAAGTAAAATTAATTGACATTTTAAAACTACAATAATTTTTTAATAAATTGAAAACCGAAATGAAGTATACTTTTATTGATTTAATAATAGGTATTTTTAATCTAAAATCACTTTAAGAACCTGTTTTAATAGTTTTGCGTAAATATATTTATTTTCTATAATATATTATATTATATAATATAATCGTGATTATATAGCAATTAAAAGTAGTACTGGCAATTGGCATGCAACCAATTTTAATTTTTTTTTTAAATGTATTTCTTGCAATTGCCTTTACACAATCTCTTATAAAATGAGTGTGTAACGTCCTCTAAACTGTAATTCATGTTATACCTTTTGTATGTTGAATTTAATTTTTTGGAAAAAATATATATAAAATATATAAATAAATAATTAATACAAAAAAATATTATGAAATTATATGTTTATTGTAATTTATAATAAATGAATTATTATATAAAAAATAATTTTAGAACCCGGGAATTAAGCACAATATTTTTTTTTTCTAATTCATAGGTAAGTTACAAAAAAAACCACTAAAACAAGGTTCATACCGAAATATTGTCTTCTATCGGTTTTAGATATTTTAACTCTACTTTATAAACGTTTCAACAGTTTTTCATAAACATATTTTGTAACAAATATCGTGATTAATAAAAAACAATACGAACATAGAACTATTTTAAAATGTAATTAAATATTTTTAAGTTATAGTTTACATTTTTCTTAAAAATTGCCTGTACAGAACCCCTTAAAAATTGGGATTATGGCGTCTTCGTATATCCACATATTCCACAAGAGTAGCTTAATTGCATACCCATAACGCCGTATAATTATGTTGAGCTAATCAATAGCACAGAACAATATCGATAGTAATATAATAATAATATTTAAATTTATAAAAATATGCCATTGATTAATAAGTCTCATTATTAAGTGTATTTCCCTGGCACCACCCCCCCCCCCAACACACACACCATCGAATTTTTTAACCAAATCGGTGACTTTCGATTATTCTTCGTTTGTTTCGTCGTTTGTTCCTTCTTATTATTCTAGACTTATAGCAAAGTGACTACTCAGTATTGTCATTAAATAATGTAATATTTATTGAATGCTTATATATATATATATACAGTATACACTGGGTATTTTATTAAGGATATATCTCGGGAGGTATATATTATGTTTTGTGAAATTTTTTCAGAACATTATTTGTATTTTATTTTTATCATAATTTAAAAATTACTATCGTTTGTTTATTAAAATTTAAAACAATATCAACTTTCATATTTTTGATATGACATTTAAAATTTAAAACGCGGCGAGTAGAGAAATGCCTACTATATAATCGTTGATATATGGATATAGAAAATCACGTACTTACTACTAAATTTTCTATATTTTACCAAATAAGGTAGGTGGATAAACATTTTAAAACTACGAAAATATATAGAATTATGTATACAAAAAACATTTTGTAAACAATTGCATAAAAATTATTGCTAAAATTAAAATTATTATATTAAAAAATTATAAATAATGCTAATTTTGCTATTAAATATTAAGATTAAGCTTTTAATATTGCTAACTTTAGTATAATTACTAAGTTTAAATAATTTTATTGGGTATACGTATAATAAATAATACATTTTTTATTTATAATATAATTTGTATTAATGTTCTAGATTAGGGTCACCCTATTTAGAAATAGATAAAGATTTTACCACGTCTTCTTTTCTTTATATTCTTCATAATTTTTGTTTGTATTAAAAAACATTATATCAGCTATAATAAAAGAATTACACTTTTTTGATATTTATTTTTTATTTTATATTATATTTCCGAAGAATCTAAATAGTATTATTGGAATTGAAATGCAAAAAATAAAAACAATTATGCATTTAAAATCATATTCTTCTAAAAATAATAATCCAATTATTATATGCCAAATAGCATAATGTTTTGTGTTATCTAAATATATTTTTTAAAAAATTTTAAAACAAAAGTTTAATTTTTAATTATTTTTTAATTAAGTGATTCTTTAGACGTACCAAATCAGTAAATTTATAATTCGATTTGTACCTTCTTAACAGTTGGTCGGATCACATATTGTGTCATATATTTTTTGATAGATCTCACCAAAATGAATCAATAGTAGGTCAAGTAGGTCAAGTAGGTAGTGTATTGATATTTTGTGTTGATATTTCTTACTATTTTACATTATCAAATAGGTAGTTATTTTAATAAAAAAAAAACGAGACCTACTTTAAAAAATAAGTTCATTGGGACAGATAATATGGGATACAATGCTGAAAATGGCACAAATCAGTTTTAAACATTTACATTTCTCATTTATAACAACTTAAAAACATCATTGAAAGATGAAACAAAAAATAAATTATAATGAACATTATCTAGCGCTCTAAGTAGCCATTCTATAATATGTGCATTTTTCCACGTTTTATGAGTTATTAAAACATTAACTTTTTTGAGATTTTGAAATAGATATCTCTTGAAAAAATGTAAATATTGAAAAAAATCTGTGTAGGGCACTAGATAATGTTGTTATCTAAAATTTATTTTTCGTTTCATATTTCTAAGATGTTTGTAAGTTGTTAAAAATGAGAAATTCTAACATGAGATTTTCATTGAATATTATTTGCGCTGACATCCTCTTAAGCTTGCTTACAGAAAGTCAACTCGTTTTCTGTAATCAATGTACCATATTCTATGTAAATATGTAATATGTTTTATGTACCTACATATTACTATCATTGATTATAATCAATGATATAATGTTGTTACTTGTTGAATTTCAATAAAAAAATCTCCACAAACGGAATTTTTTCTTCCCTTATTTATACAGAATTTTATTTTTTGAAATTGTCTTGGTTAGATTGATATTTAATAATGGTGATTAATAATATTCTTAGGTATATGATATTTGTACAATCCATCGCTACGTCTGCATCATAATCAAAATAGATACTATTTATTATTGATATCTCTAACGCAAAATAATAATCATCGAATATTTATTATTATAAAATTATACAATATTATTATTATTGATATTTTCGTTAATTCGCCACTCGATAACGTCGTATATTCCTGAATAATGTGGGAACTATTCCCAGTATGGTCTCACATCACTCGATTAATTTTATCATTAATTGCTCATGGTTACTCACGAGTAGTGTATGACTATTAACAGATGATTTACTCACGATCTCCCAGGATAATATCCTGTACTATTCGCAAGTAACGACGATGCAAATTACTACGAATATCAACGATTGCTGACGAGTCAATCATTTTTCTACCCTTTTTTCTATTAGGAAATTTTTATCCCATTTTTTGTATATAATATTATGAATTCAGTACTTCGTAGGTATATTTTTATCTTTTAGTATTTTACATTTGAACAAACATTTTATTATTATTAACAGTTAAAGTTCACGTCTCTTAAATCTGAATTAAACTTATAAATGTATATAATAAACAGTGACATATTTTTTACATCAAAGAACAATATTTTCAAAAAATAATCTCCGAAATATAAAAAAAAAATAAAAGTGGCCATTTGAATTATTATAATATTTCAGCTTAATAATAATACCTAACTTATTTTTTCTATTGAACTTTTTAAAAAAAATGTACTTTTAGGTTTCCTATACATTTGTGTATCACGTTTGCCTATCTAACACGCCATGCCGGTAAATAAATTTTAAAAAGTCGCTCATTGGGTAAGATACTGATTGTGGATATATTGAATTAGAAAACAATGATAAATATTTTCTTTCAACAAAATGATTCTGATCGAAGTTTCAGTGTATATAACATGAAAATTACTATTACCATTTATATAGTTAATAAAAATACAATGTCAATATACCTACATAGGTTTACTAGAGAAAATATTTGGTATAAATTTCAAGTTTCCGTCATTTTAATTTTCTAATTTATAATAATTTTAGGTATTTTTGGTAGTTATATATATTATATATCTGATATAACTTATATACGGTAACACTGACTAGTTTATCTGTTATTTTCTAATTTATAACGACTTTTCATGATATTTATATTATAGTAGGTAATTTTTCTTTACGATTTTGAAAACTACTTACTTAGAAAATCTAAAAATTACCTCTATAAAATACCAACTAAAACGAATTTTTTATGGAAAACCTCTATATCATTATATTCTTACTTCACTCCTTTTTCCCGAAAAACATATTACATACTTGAAACATAAAATAAGAAGATAGTTGTGTATGGTATTTATTGATCTAGACAAGGCGTATGATAGAATTCTTAGAAAAATCTTGAAATGGGCATTAATGAAGAAAGGGTTACAAAAGTTGTAAGAGAATGTAATTGAGGACATATATGAAGGGGCAAGTACAAGAGTAAGACATTTATGTAGAGGAACTGAAGATTTTACGGTCAGAATAGGATTGTACCCGGGTATATATATAGGTACCATGGTGCATGCTGTTTGGAACTGATATAGTTAGGTAGATATAGATTAGTGTGAGTCTTTAGGAAGTAAACGGTAGACTGGAAAAATGGAGAAGCACACGAGGGGAAATGATTAAGTATTAATAGGGGTAAAACAGAATGTATAATGTATGCTATTGGAAAAAGAGAACGAGAGCAAATAGGGATAGGCAAGTTATGAAATTATATGAGGATGTAGTGGGTGAGCTTGAGAGGTTCAAATATTTAGAATCTGTTCTACAGAAGAATGGTGGTTTTGAGGAAGATATGAAACATAAAATTAGGTATGAAGTAAAGAGAAATTTCAAGTATTTTGTGTGGCAGGAGAATCCCAATTAGGTTAAAAAGTAAATTTTATAAGACAGTAATGAGGCCTGCAATGGTGAATCTGATTGTTAATCAGTAGATAACAAGATATAACAGAAAACAGAAACAAGAATATTAAGGTGGATTGACCAGAGAAGACAAATTAAGAAATAAGTATGGGTATAAGAGGTTGTACAGGAATGGCTTCAGTAGTTAACAAAAGGAAGAATAGATTTAGATAGCTAAGGCATGTTTTAAGGAGGGAAAAAACAGAGGCAGTTAGAGTAATAAAGAAAATATATGTTGAAGGAAAATGGGAAGAAGAAGACCAAAATAGAGATGAGGTATGTAATAGAGAATGATATGAAGTGGGTGGATGTAAATGAGAAGGATGCAGGAGATCGAGCACTGTGGAAGTTGTAGACTAGGGTAGCTAACCCCAATTTCGAGAGAGAATGATGAAAAATAAGAAATTTCAAATATTTTTTGAGGTGTTTGACTGCCTTATGATATTTTCAGAGTCGTAAAGTATTTGGGTAAAAGTATTTGAATATTGGTATTCGTCATTCGAATACTTTTTTACATAGGCGTAAACTAGGAGGGGGGAGAGGGGGCGGTTGCCCCCTCTGATGAAACTAGAAGGGGGCCATGCCCCCCTTTATATTTTGTAAATTAATTTTTTATTTTGTGAATTTTTATGATTTATATTATATTTATTGCGATTAGTTTGGTATCTAATATAGTATCTATTATAGGTACCTATTCAACTATTTATACTTAAATAATAATCTATAAAACTTTAAAATGAGACACGAAAGTTTTCTGAACAGAATAATGTTTTCTCTGATGAAATTATTGCTGATAAAAAAAAAATACTGCTGATATGTAGGTAACTATCTATGTTATAACTTTTAAAACAGAGGTAATTTGCGCGTCAAAGTTATGACTTTACCACAGAATCAATATTATGTGTATCAGATATTCTGTTTTTGAAAGTATACAAAAACAATCAAATTTATCTAATAGTACATTAAAATCACTTAGTGACACAAGGTGGAGTTGTCAAATTAAAGCAATTCGTTCTGTTTTAATAAATTTTAACCCTATAGTTTTAACATTAGAAAAGATAAATGATACAGATGCTACCTATGGACCGGATGCGGATTCAATATTAAATAATATTAAAAAATTTGAGTTTTTTTTGTCTGAAATTAATGAAGTTAATTCTTCAACTAACCAATAGCTTATCATCTTCAAAAAAAAATTCAAACTATTGAACGGCTAAAACTTAGACAAATGCTATTCTTATGGAACTATAATCTCTTCGAAGTGATAATAGTTTTAAACTAATTTCGACAGAAACCGAAGAAATAGCTGTGAAAGAAAATATTACACTTCCAAATATTCCGAGGAAAAGAACAATATCCACTAGATTGGGCGGCGGTGAAGCTTTTATTATAGGAAATAATATATCATCTTATTTTAAAATTAATATTTATTTTTGTGCTTTAGAGTTTAGATATTATGATTAATGACATAAAAACCAGATTTTTAGAAAATAATTTAAGAACACTTAACGCTCCTTCATAGTTGTTTAAGTACCAGAAATTACAATAATGAAGACATTTTAGAAATTTGTAATACCTATAACATTGAAAAAGATTATTTAAAGGCGGAATTAAAACTATTTTCAAAAATATGTTCATCAAATAACATTAATGACAATTTTGAGGAACACCTACATTTTTTTTTTTGACAAAAGAATTATTTGGTACATTTGAAAAAATATATATTTTCAAAATTTTTCTGTCAATCCCAATAAGTTCTGCTTCTAGTGAATGGTCTTTTTCGTCTCTCCGCCGTCTTAAAACATTTACTAGAAGTACAATAGGCCAAGAAAGACTACGTAATTTAGCTCTATTACATACAGAGAGAATTTTCAAAATTAGTGAGGAGAAAGACCGAAAAAAAGGTGGGGGATGTGATAGCGAGTGAAATGGGAAAAGTGGGGATCAATGAAGAAGATGCAGAAGATAGAGTTAAATAAAAGTATAGGACTAGAGTGGCCAACCCGAAATAGTTAGAAGACGAAGAAGAAGAAAGCCTATATTAATAAAATTATGAATAAAATATATATATATATTACAAATATTTGAAAATTATTTCAAATACTTTTTTAATGTATTTGAGTATTTTACTTAAATACATTGGATAAATAAGTATTTGAGTATTACTCGTAAATACTTTTTTCAACTATATTTTTTTTAAAAGTATTCTTTACATTATCTATACATATTTCTAATCCCTGATGTATACAAATTAAAAACATATTTTATGATTAATTCTAGACACAGACCACATATTATATATCTGATAAGGGTAACACAGTATTTATATTGTAATTATAAAACAAAAGTATATAAGTACATTTTAGATGAAATAACAATTTTTATTTCATATTATTGAAATAACAAATAATAAAACATTTCCAACAGTGCAATACTTCATATTATAATAAACAAAAACGTGATTAATAATTTATAATTACTTTACGACCAACATTTCCAACATGGCATAACTGATGCTACAACAAAATTAATTATTATTACCTATAAAATGGCAGTGATAGCCTCCAACATTAATATTTTAAGGCACATAGACAAATTACTGACTATTTATACAAATATCTCCATCTTATTTGTTTTACGTACAATTTTTATTTGACCTGGAGCTATGTCTGGTAATCCTAAATATTTGAATGCAATGGTTACAGTTTGGTCACCAAAACATGCATCAAACCTGCAAATATATCAATGTTTATAAAAATATGATTGTATGTTATCAAATAATTATAAATACAATAAGTTAATTTATTATTATATGCATTTTGAAAATCTACTTTAAAATTCTATATATATAAAATGAGTACTTATAATAATAATTGAAATCCTGATTTAACTTTTGATTTTTTTATGATACACAAGTCAAATTTATTATATAAAACTAATATGTAAAATAGGTTCCTAAATATCTAATATATCAATATTTTATATTGAATAAATAGCTTACTAAATAAAAATGTTTAAAACATAGATTAATACCTCCTATGTATTTTAATTTCTATTATTTAAAATATATTATTAATAATAATATATGTTACTGTTCATAGGCTCAAATTCTTTAATCTTGCAAGTACTCATGTACCAGAAAACGTGTATGCAACATAAAATCATGAGGATATTTTTATTTGTTCCTTTTAAAACTCCTTATTATCATATCATAATATCGAACTTTTAACAAAATTATTTATTTTGAAATTTTATTTAAACCATTAACTATTTTAATAGATTTTTCTTTAAATTTATCTAATATATTTTAGATTCTGTGCAAAGCACTGAACTAGTGGTTTTAAAATGATGTTGATTTTTTTTATCTGGGAACAACTTTAAGACAACTAGAAGACTTTATCCAACTGTTACGTGTATACCTTTTTCCAGTAGGAAATTCGATCATAAACACATATAGAAAAACTACATAACAATGGGTTATTTCTTCATATTTCCGAAAATATTAGGTCTAGAAATTTAACATTTTCAGAGTATGTATTTTGACCATTACATGAACCATAAAATGATTAGCTAAGCTTAGAATATAGTTTATATTATAGTTTTAATAGTTTTAGCGAAAGAAATGATTTATTATTGCTTTCAAATTCAATATATCCACCACCACTATCCTACCCAATGAATGAATGCTGCCATCTCCTACAGTCCTTTTGACTGGATTTTTACATGTAATATAAATTTGTATATAACTTTCAGTATAGAATATCTTCACAGCTGTTTCAAAATAATTATTAAAATTTTATATAAAATTAGTAAACCTACTAATATTTTGTTAACCATGCTTATCCCGTTTTAAACCCTCAATTATGCTTATTTTTGAATGGTTTAAATATACTATTGATTATAACTTTTGCCTATGAAAATACGATTGCTATTTGGTTTAATAATAATTTATAATATAACAGTCATAAATGCTCAAATTTATTTTAATTTATTAACTGATGTACCTATGATACTGTTTATTTATCGCTACTAAAAAAAATTATTCACTTGCACTTTTTTTTTCTGATTAATTTCATCATTTTTGTACTCCATATTTCTATATTACTTTATATCAATGAATCATGATATAATACAATGATTATTCTTTAATAATAATAATAATAATAATAAGTTTCATAGATGAAAGTTGATAAATTTTAAATTTTTAGTACAAAAATCTAAATTTGGTATGAAAAGGTACAAATAGAAATTAAATCATATTCAGTTAAGTTCAAGTAAGTTAAATTAATGTAATCTATACAATTTGTATTAAATGATAACATAGTAACACTTTAACTGCCTGAATAATTTTATTATTATATTATATTATTTTTATTTTTATTATAATACAGCAATGTGAATAAACTTTTATTAAATAATATTATAGTACAATAAATATAAAGAATTATTAGTTTTAAAAATTACCTGGTAGATATGTTTACATCAGGTGGACCACCAGACACATTTTGAATAACTAAAAATAATTTGGTGACAATTTCTATAACATGACTAGTTTGAAGAACAAAATCTCCTTTTTTTTTATATGTACTATCAGAAGTTCCAACAACAGACCCTTGATGAAATAAACATCCACTTGGAGATGGTGACCACTCTTCGCCCAAGTCATCTTCTTCTTCAGCACATCTCACATATGCCTGATAAAATGTCATTAAATTTAAAACATATATTTATTATAATTAGTTACAACTTATGTAGTATTTAATTTTTTTACTTGAAAACTTACCGATTTTATATGAAATACTGCTACATTATCTAAGAATGGTGACAATGATAATCTATATATATCTGCAGCTGGTACTCTATATTTAACTTGTAAGGTTCTCTGGTCTAATATCAACATGGACTTTGTCGATATCACAAGAAGAGTTGGTACAAACTAAATTAAATAACTTGTTAATACTCCTTAATAAAACTCTAAGAAAATGTCATAAAACATTACTACCTTGCCACTACTTCGTGTAATTTTATTCACTATATCAGCAAACACTACATGATTGTCATCACTCTGCATAGCAGTCTTCTTCCATTGTATATGTTGTCTTAAACGGACATAATCACCAATAAATGGATGTGCCACACTTTGACTATAACTTGCTTTACGATTTTTAAATATAATACTGGCAGTGACTTTCTCGCGCATACGATTCCGTGACGTCTGATCTAATTTATCCCGATACTTATGACACTAAAACCAAATATTTTATTATTACTAAATCGAATTGGAAATATATCATATTGTTTTCAAATAAATAACAAATCTTAGTACTAATTTGTATGCAATTATTTCAAAGATTAGAAATTGAACACAAATTTAACTTATAATCAAACATTCCAGTAATTACAAAAAATATATATTTTTAATAGTATTTCTTGGATTTTTCTTAGGCCAAGTGTGCACCTGGTTTGGTGCAAACCGGTGATTGGCAGTGTTTTTATGGTGATACATGTGATCTTTCATGAAAACTAATAATTGATAAATGTGATAACTAAATTATTTCATGTTCATGTTCAAGCGTTTTTGTCTGTGTCAAAGCTTTCATTTTACTTTTAATTATTTATTTATTTTTTTTTTTTTTATGTAGGGATGAACCCAATATTTTTGTTTACGATTATTATTATTACTATGTAGGTAAAATAATAATGCCAAATCTACTTCATCAGAAGCAGAACTAATTTTTTTTAAATATTAATAAATAATGTCAAGTAAATTAAATATTCAACAGACAAAAGCTATGACGCGCCTCACTGCATTGGTGTATGTTGAATCATTTTTTGTGGCGAGGTTTTTAAATACAATGATTATCATAGTTTTAAAATTAAAAATAATAATATAAACACTATTGTATTGCATTCAATGAGAAAAACAACTTTTTATTGTTTTAATAAGATTCATTTTTTAAAAAAAGTTCATTTTTTTTTTTTTTGTATTTATGATTAGTATTTAACACTTTTTTTTTTGTTGTTTTAAACTTGATTACAATCACTACTGAAATTGCATAAAAATAATACTTAGATATTTTAAAATATAAATTTTCTTAAATTATGTAATTCAAAGTTTAAAAAACTCACTCTCCATTTATGGTGTAAGGTTTCTAATAAATAATGTGTATGTGCAAATCGAGCGTTAGATAATGGTACCCAAACTCTACTGATAGGCGATTCTGTAACTGGACTTAAACTTCTTGATAATTTCATCAAATATTGACGTTTCTAAAAAATTATTACAACAATTAGTTATAAACATATTATCTATAGCCAAAAAATAATGATTTATTAATAATTAATTATATACAAAATCACTTATTAAAATTGTATACCTGCCTTGCTTATTTGATATTATATTTCAAATTCAACTACAATAAAAAAAATTTGATTGAAAATTCTAAATTTAAAAGCTTACTTAAAATTAAATGTTTATTTTCATCTAAAATTAATTAATAAAAATGAAGTTATTAGTTATTATAATTATGGTAAAATATACTGTCTATTGTCCAGGGTTGTAAAATTATATATACTAGTTACTAGGAAAGAACGCAACCGGTCGGTCGGGACATCCAAATTATATTTTCAAGCAGACACCAAATTTCCTCCTCCATGAGTCACCAGTTACCATATACATTGTGAGTGTAGTAAATACACTATTACCTTTGCCCATCTATGACCCGCAGACACAGCGTGACGTGGCACACACAGTAGCTATTGTGTATAATAATAATAATAATATACGTATATCAGACTGCTCTTTTTATTAATTTAAAATGCATTTTTTCTTAAGAGGGTGTCAGCGCAAACAATTTTCAATAAAAACTTATGTTAACATTTCTTATTTTTAACAAATTACAAACATTTTAGAAATATGAAACGAAAAACAAATTATAGATAACATTATCTAGCGCTTTACAAAACATTTTTACGATATTTTAATATTTTTAAGTTATAGTTAATATAAAAAAAAAAATGTTGAGTTTTTTAACAATTTTTAAAATATGCTAAATTATACATATCGAAAAACGGCTCAGTAGGGTTTTGTTTTCTCCTGGCGCAAAATATAGTATATTATGCAAAAATTTATAAATATTTATTCTTTATTCTTAAGAAAAAAATGAAAATACTTGTTCTAAAACCATATAACCAAAACTAAAAACCATTTAATATAAATAAAATTTATAAATGTATATATTTATTAGTATATTTATATAAAATGTTTTACATTAAATTATTAATAAATATTAAAACTAAAATGTATACATAAAAAGTAATTCCTTACCTGCCATGTTAAAAATGTTCTAGTGATACATTTGGCAGCTGAAAGTGTGTCATTTATCCTACATCATAAAAATAATAACAATAACTAATATAATTAAATTTTTGTACAAATTATAACTATTATCATTATTAATTAATACCTAATATGTTGACATTTATTTGGTAAATTACGAGGGCAATTTTGTTGTTTATGCTTATGCCAAGTTTCTTGCACTAAAGCTGCCAATTGGTTAAGACGCTCTGCCCTTAACTGTTCCAATTCCCATACAGATCTTGGTGAACGTACAAACACTTTAGTTACACCATACACAAATTCTCCACTAGGTATTGGTAAGCACACAACTAATGCCTTTATAGAACGAGCTGTGTTTCCATACCGAGGTCTAGGCCATGTCGCTGGACTAAGCATTTTGTATCGATTGAGAAATTCTTCAAATGTAAGTCGATAACAAAATCCTGATCTACGCAATCGAACAATTTCTACAAGACTAAAATTCAAAACGATTACATTTAGTTTAAGATAGTTGAATTAAATTTAAATAAATATTGTAAATATTACCTAAACCATCTAACTTGCTGTTGTACAAAAGAAGCATCAAACAATTTTACTTGACAAAAACGATTAGGTGATATGCATGTTACATAATGACAACGGCGACCAGATAATGTTGCAGTAAACGCTTCTGCCCAAACACGTAATTGGCTGGCTGGATTGGACACAGTACATGATAATACTCTATCTGGATTTCCTAAATAATAATTATTAAAATTAAGATTGGTTTTCCTTAATTAAAAAATTACAATATAGACAATTTTATAAAATAATAATATAAAAAGTTATATAAATAAGGTATAATAAATGCACCAATTCCAATCTAAATTATTAAGAAAAATTTCTTGGCATTATAATTATAATCATATTGAAATATATAACAAAAAAACTATATTTATGTAAGTATATATTTTAATTGTTTTACTTTATTAAATAAATTTACTTTTTAATTTAAAGTACTTCTGGATAATTTATGTAAATAGAATAAAATCCAAATCCACCATAAAATTACTTTTATTGTAAGCAAATACATATTTCGATGACTAAATTACAATCTTGGTGTAAAATTCGAACTTAATTTTCCGATGAAGATGGCAATTTAGTTGCCACAATGTAGGTATATTTGCTTACAATAAAAGCAATTTTTTTGTGGATTTAAGTTTTATTTTATTTATATTATCTAGATTATTTAAATTTGTTTTATAAAATTTAAATACATTCAGTAACTGAAAATGTAAAAATATAAACTGGGATAACTTATTTCAGTAAATAATTAAATAATCAAACTAAATGATACATAAAAATAGAATAGAGTAATTTTCAACAAATTTTTTAACTAATTTACAAGGTGTAGACTTCATACTTCAAGTGACTAGATACAGTAGAAAATTTATTTATCTCTCGTAATTTATATTTCTTTATTAATAGAATATTATTAATAATATTATTAAGTTTATTCTTATTTATTTATCTAACAATATAATTTAAAACACATTTTAGAACAGTAAATCTGTGAACCCACTGTCTACTTTCAACTGCAGCAGATAAAATCAACTGGTTGACTGGTCCAGAAATTACCATTATGGACATCTTAAATGTATATAGCCTAACTGAAGTATGTGAATATAAACTTAGTAAAGCAAGAGATTCATGTGTCAATAGGGCTGATAAAAAAAAATAGCTAGAGCTAAAACTTTGCTTCACTGTAGTAAAATGTGAAATTACAACACAATTTGTATGCTCATTTTAATAATACGGCCAAAACAAACGTGAGTTTGTGAGTTTTTATTAAATTATATTACCTTCAGGAAATAATGACTTAAGTAATGGATGTGTACCATTATACATAGTAGAACATAGTAGAGGACTCAAATTGTTTTTGTTTTTCTCCACAAAAGTATTAATATTATACTTCATAGGTCCCATAAAATGATTTAACCTAGAATCATAATAATAATAATAATAAATTACTAATATGTATCATGAAAATTACTATTACCATTAATTTTAGAACTATACAATAGTTCTAAAATCAATGTTATTACTATAGCCATAAATTATAAATTTACAATGGATTTAGAATAATGTACATAAAGAAAAATTTTAAATATTATAAAAACTGCTATTATTTAAAACATTTTTAAATTTAAAATAAAACATTATTAAATTATTACTAAAGCAAATCTTCTTTTTCTTCTCCTTCGTCTCCTCTCCCAAAAATTTGGGGCGGCCACTCTAATCCCACATTTTGACTTAACTCTATCTCCTGCATCTTCTTCACTTACCCCCATCTTCCTCATATCACTCGCCACACATCCCCTATCTCTTTTTTGATCTTCCTCTCCCCCTCTTACAAATCAACTATCAAAGCTACTACTATACTACCTCTTTTTTTATTTCAAAACAAACTATAAATAGATATTTATTAATTTATGTATAGTGAAATCATTCTTACATAAAACTGTCATTCAATGTTATTTGTTCCATTGAATTACTCATTTGATCTTCAGAAGATGGTGAACTATACTGCCGTTGTAATGCACAAATTCGTTTAAGAACCGTTATACTATTACTATCCAATATTAAATCATCCATTATACTCAACAATCCTCCATGAGTCTGAAAATATTAATTTAATCAGTTACACATATTAATTGTTTACTCACATTTATAAATATAATATGTTGACTATTTTATCTAACTTTTAGTAAGACATTTATTTTTCTAATAACCCCATCAGCCAAAAATAATTTCCATTTATTAATTATTACATTAGATAAAATTAGATAAATGAATAAATTATGTTCATCATCTGCCATGAAATCTAAGAATAATTTTAAGGAAATATAATTAAATATAAATAAAATTAAGATAATGTAACATCCACGTCTGCTGTCTTCATCTAACTAATATCAAAAGAATGATGCTACTTAGAATGTTGTAATAGTAAATTCAATTAAGATTAAATTTAGATATTAAACAACTATTACCAAATTTAAAAATAAAAATATTTTTGATGGGTCTCAATGATTTGTTGTAAAATAATGTCTGAAAAAAAAGTTATAGCATTCTAAGTTGTTTACTTTTTTAAATAGCTGTAATTTCTTTTTTCATATAATATTATACAGAAAGACTATGATATTTCCTCAATAATGTTCTTCTCTTTAAATTTAGTAATAGATATTTGTTATTTAATCTCTAAATGTAACATAAAAACACCACAGATAATTTCTAAATAGAATATTTTTTTATATAGCTCATTAGAAAGATATATTATAAAAATCATTTTTAATGGTTATTTTTATAAGAGTAATACATTTTTTGAATAAATTAATTTTTAATCTCTTAATTTTAAACATATTATGTAGATGTGATGTCCTCTTAACATAATTTTAAAAAAATTATAATTTAAAGAGATGTAAAATAAAAATTTTATACAATGTGAATTTAATAAGATTCCTGAAATACCTACTACACTATTATAACCACCAGTTTATATTTAAACCATAAATATAACCATAATAAATTTATATTATAAATGTTTTAATAAATAAATACTATTAATTATTAATATACAGTCAAAATTAGTTAAAATTCTATAATTTTATATTTATTTTGGCTATATTGGTTCATAACTAATAAAAGTTATGAATAGGTCTCGGATTTTGTAATAAGATAAATCATTGGAAGAGCATTTATGTTACCAAAAAAAAATTTTAAAAAAGCTTTTATTTAATAATTTAAGTTTCAATAACAGGTACATAGTTATAACAAAAGTACAAAATAAAAAAAATTATATATTAAAAATAAAAATAAAATTTACTACCCATATCTAGTTATAGTATATTTATTAAAATTAAGTATATTGGGGCTAATGTATTTTTATACATTGAAAATGATCTTTCTTCATCATTTCTACAATAACTGGTATTCCAATAAGTATTTTATTAGCCATCTAATATAATTAATTATATATAAATAATTTTAATGACAAAACACAAAAAGGTTCCTATTTCTGGCAATAATAAAGTGAACAACCCAGCTAACATAATGAAATTATAAAATAAGATAAAATGTTCATGGAAATTATACAAAAATTAGCAAAAGTTGTACATTTATGAGAAAAAAGCAAAATAAAGTTTATTTTGTTGCAATCAGAATGTCATGAAGTGCATTTATATTTAAAAGGAAGCTATACACCCGATCTTTAAGGGGTTTTGTACAGGGAATTTTTATTAAATTTTAAGAAAAATGAAAATCCAACAATTTAAAAATATTTAATTACATTTTAAAAGTAGTTTAAAAATAGTCATGTCAATGCTATTTTTATTGTTGTGTTATCACAATATTTATTAAAATCATGTTCACGCTTTATAACTACAACTTTTTTCTGTATAATCGCAGAGTCAAAATTTATACAAAATATGAAAGATGAAAATATTTACTATTGTTTAGCGTGGAGTTTTTTTTGAAAAATTAAAATCCGTAATTGAAAATTAAAAAAATTGTTTAACAAAAAACACACGGCATAATAAATATTCTCATCTTTCATATTTTGTATAAATTTTGACTCTGTGATTACTAAGAGAAAATTTGTAGTTATAGACGGTGAATGTATTTTAATACCTCTAAAATGGGTGTATAACATCCTCTTAAGAATTATCTTTCTATTACACTCCCCTAAAAAGCATATGCTACAAAATTCTGAGCCCTAGTTATGACTAATGAATTTTTATTAGTTTCATATATTTTAACTAAAACGTATAACAAACCTTGAATATTAGTTCACAAACTGAAGTATTATCATAAAATGGGATAAGACACCATTGTACCCTTTCAACTGCATATTCATGCTGCTCATCTTTTAATGTAGCTGTTATTATTAAATTATGGATCTTGTCATTACAGGAGTTCAAAACAAAATTATCCCAATCCATATAATTATTATCAGAATAATCAAAACCAAAAGCATCTAAAAAGCCTAAATTTCTTCGTTTATATTTTGCTTCTGCTTTGATACTGTAATTGAGTCTTGTTATCAACCATGAAAATAACCTAGTGTATAATGATTGAGCGAGTAAATCTTTGACATGCCGAGCTTCTTTTGCTGAAATCTCAGATGATGATAGTACTGAAGAAGTCAAAACTTTTTTCAAACTTTCACCATCAGTACCCAATAATTCACCCAATTCATATAACTCTGAAAATAAATTTAAAACTAATAACTATATCTGTAAAAAATATTTAATAATTTATTGTTATTTAAATGAACAAATAATTCTTATAATCTAATAAAAACAAAATTATTAAAATAATTGAAGTACTTTAATTAATATTAATAACAAATTTTAATACATACCATAATCATTTGTAATAATACACCCTTCAGTTCCATCAATATTATTAGTTGGTACCATATTCAAATTACCCAACTTTAATATACTGCTAACAATTTTGAAAATGTTGGTAATTTCAGATTCATTAAGTCCCATTAATTCAAATCCATACTGCAATATTAATTTCTTTAATATATTTATTATAATATATTTAAATTATATATAATAATGTATTACTCAATGTGTTTTTTATTTAATAGAAATCATTTTACTTTTATAATAATACAATTATTTATGAATAATGTAAAGTATGAAACTAACAGAAAAAGTTTATCATATTATATATTTAGTTAGTTTATATAATATTATAGATACATTTTATTATAAAAAAATAATAATATTAATATAAATAAATGTTGTTATTTAATACAATTACCTTTATTGATTGATATCCTGATTGAAAATTAACAATATCAATTTGTCTAATACGATTACTACACTTCAAATAAACATAATTCTCTGAATTTCTGGTGAGTTTTAATGATTCTGAAAAAGACATACATATTTAATAAAATTAAATTAAAGATGTATGAAACATGGAATATAAATAAACTCAATCACATGAAAATAAACACTTAAAAAAATATGTATAATATTTCAAAATCATATATTATCAAATAATCAAAACTTGCTTCTATTTTATTTGTCTTAAATAATAACTAAATATTGTTTTATTTGATTAAAATTATTTAATTATTTCACTATTGTTTTTAAATATTTATTTTATTTTAAACTACTACATTCTATACTCTATTTAGTTTTGAGTTTACCCAGTTGATAAGAGTAACTGATCGCATTCACACATTCCCTTAAATAAATGTTCCTAACGACTAGTGATTGTATGATACAGTGTATATATAATAAGCTGTAGTATCATGTTATTTTCATGATACTCTGCATACTTATACCATACAAGCCATGTCATAGTATCGGATGTAACAAGTAACAGTGGTTTCCAACTATCAAGGTTGAACAATTTCTGACTCAGTATAAATGCACAATATTGGGTAAACTTAAACTGAATAAAGTATATTAAATTATCAATTACCAAAAAAAAAAACATGCTTAAACAGTACCTATACTCTGTCCAGAGAGAAGGCGTCGGTTCTATGCATGCAGACTGACAACCGAGCAACCATCAAGATCCCATTCTACCTCTCTAGCGACCCGATCACCCCAACGGAGGCCAATAGAGAAGGTGGTAACGTTTGGTGTGTGATACTATTATACACGACTATTATTATTTTACGCCAATGTTCTTTTTGAATTAATCGAAAACCTATTAATATTTACACCCGCCAGTCTGTATACAGAATAATGTTAACATATGCAAAGTACTGATAGCAACACAATAAACAATAGCCACTGGTAGAATTGTCATCGTCATCGACTGAATGTTCGAGCGCACCGTCGATCACTTGAAGGTCTAAGTGGGAACACTATGGGTGGACACATGCGGAAATCTGAGAAACCAGACTGATTTTGATCGGCCTGCAGCATGTTCTCTTGTTGGACAGAGTATATATACCAATAAATTACCTAGCCTATAACTAGAAAAATTTGGAATACAAAATTTCATAGGCTAAATTTTGCATAATTATAATTTTAAATGATCAGAAGGTAAGTATAATAAATATTTATACTTACTCAATAAATGTATATCAGCACCATAAATTAGTTGATAAAATATATGGAAATTCCTATTCAATGCATTTTGTGATGTCACCCTCGACTATAAATTATTTAATGTACTATTAAAAACTATTTATGAAATAATTAAAAACATAATACAATTATTTTTACTCAACATAGATTCATCATATCTAATGTCAATGTTGAATAGTAACATAATACAAATTACAAATTACTGAACAAAATTACTATTTAAAAGTAATATCTATAAAGTAACACATTATTTTTAACATTATGCTGGGTTTACGCTATGCAGACAAAACCACAACATTCTGTTTTCCAACAAATGGGAGACAAAATGAAAACAATTCAGCAACATTATTCAAACTGACGATACAATTTTTGTATTTCTGAGGACATACTCATGTTTGCTCGAGAGGCGGTAAATGTTAAAGGGTTTCATTTTTGTTTTTGTTTTCTTAGTATAAACAGAATGTTTTTATGAGACAAATAATTTTATTTAAAAATGTAAAAAAATTATAATAAATAAATTATCATTATTAGTAATAATCTTTACATGTTATTCATTATCAATGAAAATGTAGGAAATTTTCCTCCTGTTCATAGGACATTTTTTCCCCGCAATGGGATGAAAGTAAGACATTATCCTCCCCCCCCCCCAAATATTATTGAAAGCACATAATAAATATATAATTGAAATAATAGGTATATTTTTTATAAATAGGTACTTATAATAATTGGAAAAATTTTTTTGTAAAAATGTAAATTACAAAGTACAATATAATAATATTATTTATTTATTTATTTATTTATTATTAATTAATAAACACCCTTTAGAGGTAAGTATTATACATTAATTCAACTTATAATTAATGCTTAAATTAATTATTACAAAAAGCTGGAATTGTTGATAAAATACAATTTTTTGAAGTTTTGATAATAGACCAATATAAAAATCATATGAATTGTAGACATTACATAAACTATGAATGCAGTATTCAGGACTATTTTGGTTCTAGCAAGTGAAATATCGAAAAGTGTTTTGTGTCTTAAATTAAACAATGGTTCTTTAAATTTTAATCGTACAAGAAAATTTTTACAGTCAATTTTTCCTCTAAGTAATTTGGCTATAAATACTAAGTCCATAAATTTACGGCACTGGGCTAAAGTTTTTAAGCCACAATGACCCAAAACTGTCTCAGAGGTCTACCCTGCCATTCCTAACTTATACCCCACCATTCTTGCAAATCTTTTCTGCACCCTCTCAAGTTTATTAACCAGTTCAACTTGATTGAGGTTCCAAACTATACAGTCAAACTCAAGGTTAAATCTAACTAGAGCTACATATAAAGTAACGAGACATTTGATATTGGTAAATTCATTACATATTCTCTTAATACAACATTGGGTTTTTAGAGCCATACCATATAGGACATAGGTATTTCATTAATATGAAAATTAAATTATAAATCAGAATATTAGATTACACCAAGATCACATACTGATGAAACTGGTTTGATTTTATTATTTCTAATGAAATAATTAAAGTCTCGCTAAAACCTACTCTAGCAAAAAGATATACATACACACTCAGACACATTTAATTCTAATTATAATTATAATGGTAAAATACAAAAATGTAGTAAAAAAAAATTCTCAATTTAATTGAATTTTACATAGGTACCTAATACATTCATTTTAAATATTAAAATTTTTTTTTTATAAATTTAAGATTTAAATATCAGACACAGTTTATGTAACATACCACAGTGACTGAAAGGGTTAATGTGTGTAAAAAATTAAAACAGAAATCATTTGGAAATTGACTGGATTATTTGAATAGAGAGGAAAGGTCCGCCCTACTACTCAAACACCAAGGGAAAACTTTGTGGGAAAAAATTGTCCATTTACCTATCAATGAACAATATATGTGTTAGAATCAATCATGGCTATAACTTCATACACAATGATTACGAGGTACAGATCATACATATTTATTCATTTATAAGTTTAAAACCATACAATTAATCATTATTTTGAGATAAGTACAATTTATTTTTTACTTTTAATTGTGCCTTCAGCCTATGTACAGATTATTTTAGTTTATAGTTTTTGGTTTGTTACCATTAAAGCATTATCTTAATAACTGATAATTGACAAAAAATGTAATATTTTTCTTTCTACTGTTTTGTCGATACTGTGTGAATATCACTAATAAAAAGAAAACATCAACATTTTGTCTCCTAAATGTTTCTATTTTGTCTTCTTGGTGTAAAGAACAAAAAGTTTACAATTTTTCCTGTTTCATAAATGTTACCAAATTTAAAAATTTACAATGTTGCTATTTTGTTTCTGTTTTTTGTTTTGTCGGCTAGTGAAGAACCCAGCATAATAATTAAATTATAAGATCATATTTTATAAATAATAAAATGAAGATAGATAATAAAACCAATTTAATTTATTTTTGGAGCTGAACATTAATAAAACTTATTTACTATTTATAATAGTATATTACTTATGGTTCCAATTATCAAATTACAAACTAAGATATTCAATATGAATAAAGCATAAAAAATATGATGATTATTAAGATGAACATTTTACATAAAAAAATGTCAAATAATGTAACTTGATAAAAATAACTTAAGGTAACATGTAATTTGAATATTTTCATTAAATATAACAATAAACATAATTTCATTACTTTTTAAAAATAATTTACTCAACACTGTTGTCTAATAATCTAATCATTTTTAAAAAACTACATAAAAATAGATGGTTGAGTGGCCCTGTAATAAATAACTCACTTTATCCAATAAATCTATTTGCAGCACAAATATAAGTAAAAAATATTAATTATATATTATTAAATTAGTTAGGTACACAAACTTTTTCTTACATCCTGTAATTGTAGCACCCAAAATATCGCCTTTAAAATTCAATTCTAAATCAATATGCTTTATCTAAAACATATAATTAAACAGTTTAGATAAATGTATGTCCCAAACTTATTAAGACATTTTAAATATTTTAATTACGTACAAAACGAGAAGCATCACTGTGAATATGTGTTTTGGCATTCCCAAATGCTAGTAACAAAACAATGCAATAATATTATTTTAAAAATATATACATAATAGCATTTATCACAAAATAACTTACAATTTAATATGATGTTGGCATTCAACAAACGTTGATTGAGCAAATTATTATTATTATTGGTCCCACATAAACAATGTAGTAACATTGAAATAGAATGGCTTTTACCTGAGCCAGAAATACCTTGTAGGACAACACATTGATCTTGAGCAGCATCTACTAACCAGCGAAAAGCCCAACCAGCCATAGCATATCTAAAATATAAAATTTAAAACCATTGAATATTATTTATTAAGTTTATTGTTTATATATTATAGTCAACAGATATATTTTAAAGATAATTACAAGTGTGGCGGTAGATGGCCTGATCTTGGTGACATATACATTTGACATAATGGTATAGAAATTTGGTGTGCTTCTTTATATGGATTCACAGCAATAAGCATATTTCCCATGTACGTCTAGAAAATAAACATTTTAAAATTATTAATTATTTTGTATAAATAAAAAATTAGAAAAATTAAAACATAAACATATTGTTAGCAAATTAAAGAACAGATAAAAAATTAATGAACCAACCAATTATTTTTAATATTTATAAAAATTTTTTTTTTTTTTTAATAAACATTTATTATATTCTATTAATAATTGCATTCCACTCTTTAAATTTGATAAAAGATATTTAAACTCTAAATTTAAATAAAACGTCACAGCCATGGTTTTGCTATATTTTATGTTTGATATAATATGAAAATATTCTCTTAAATTATACACATTTAATAATGAAACTTTTCTTTTAAAAAAAGGGATTTTTTTTTTTGTCACATACCCAGTATACAATAGATTAAAATATATACAAAGCAAATAGTAAGAATCTAAAAATTTGAAGTTGACCAGCATTAAAAACAAGAAAACATTTAATATTGCATTATAAAAACAATTTTATGCTGTGAAGAAATAATAATTTATGTTTGTACTTTTAAAGATATGTGTGGAATAATATCTGAGGATTAGACAATCGAAAAGTGAAAATTGTATTTTCTTAACCTTCTAATAAAATGTATATTGTACGGGTTAGAAATTAACATTATCTGACTATATTAAATATATTATAGATGTATAATATATGAAAATTTAAATTAATTGTTGTACCACACCATACATAGTTTAACTATAATTATCAATGTGGGAGAACCGGTTTTACTCTGATGGTCTCGCACAAAATAGTTTATACAGTTTACACCTACAGGCAACAAGCCATAAATTTAATAATTATGAAAATAATATAACAGATCAATCTATCAATCTATCCCAATAAATTTTAAAATCATTATTGATTATTTATTTACATCTAATTAAAAATTTAAGAAATTTAAAGAATGATATACACTTTAAGGGGTTCTGAATAAGGCAATTTTTATAAAGTTTTATAAAAAAATAAAAATCCAACAATTTAAAAATATTTAATTATATTTTAAAAGTAATTTGAAAATAGTCGTGTGTCAGTACCATTTTCTATTGTTGTGTTATGACATTTGTTAAAAATCCCATTCAAGCTCTATAACTACAACTTTTCACTTTATAATCGCAGGGTTAAAATATATAAAAAAAAAATATGAAAAAGATGAGAACATTTACTATGCTTGAGCATGGAGTTTTTTCCTTTATGTTTATTTGAAAGCCTAAAATCCATGATTGAAAATTGTAAAATTTTAAAATTTAAAAAAAAATTTTAACAAAAAAACTCACACTACAGCATAGTAAATATTTGCATCTTTTATATTTTGTATACATTTTGACTCTACGATTTCTAAGAGAAAAATTGTAGTTATAAAACGTGAACCTATTTTAATACCGCTAAAATGGGTGTGTAGCATCCTCTTAACTAAATTCTAAACTCTATTATAGAAATATTTAAAAATTATAAATAGAATTAAGATAAGACCTAAAAATTTATATAGAAATACTTGATTAAAAAAATGTATAATAGGTACATGTGAAAAAAAATATTGGAGATTTTGTTGTACATTTTTTAATTATACGTCTTTTCAAATATATAATAGAATATAATGTATAATAAAACATAATATTTTATATTGGTTGGGGGGCGGGGTAAAGCCACCATATTTCCTCCTTGAGTAATATCACTAAAACTTTCATATAAGATTTATCTAATAAATTGAATTTACATAAATAAAAAATTAATTAAAGTTTAAAACAGTATTATATATTTATGTAATAGGTACTAAATAATATACCTAGTTATAACTACAAAAATATCTTGAATATATTTTATCATTATAATATTAGTTTACTTACATAAATAGTATTAGACTCATATCTACAATTCAAATTTGAGATAAATATCTCTTCTGTCAATGGTTCTAGTAATACACTATCCCAGATCCCATTTTCATCATTGATATCCATTAGGAAATCTGAGTATTGTATCTGAAAAATTCCAACTGAAACATTTAACATCATAAAATATAATATAATAGGCTTGAAATATTATTTTATGCTCGTGGCAGGTACTATCTGGTACCATATTGATTGTTTATATCTAATCCACTTATTATTAAAGCACCTGTCAACTTCAATAATATCGAGTTATCATTATTTTTTTCAAACATTAAAATTGATTTGTTTTTATCCTACCAATATACAACTAAGATATAAGTACTTGATTTTACATGTCAAATTTTAGTTTATTACCTTATACAATATTATAATATTAAAAATACCTATAGGTACTTTATTTTTTCATATTTTTATTGTTATTATGAAATTTTTATATTATAACTTTTTAATTTATACTGTAATAAATATTTTACAATTTTGAATATATTGATTTGACAATAATGTGTTGTTTTTTTTTTTTTTTGGGGGGGGGGGTGGTGTAAAGTAAGGGTTTTTTGTTATAGACATTTTTGTTAGGAAATTTTTTTTAG